>JAFJYH010000276.1:0-63944 GCA_017365405.1 Cadophora malorum | reverse complement strand
GGTGTGGACGCCGGGTTCATAGACCTCTTGGGAATGGTTTGTAGACATGGTGAATAAAATCAGGGATGAAATCAATTAGGATAAGAAGGTCTGTCGTGAGGGTAATAAGTGTCGGATACCCAACTGTGCAGCTGGTCTTGTTGTTGTCGTCCGGTGGAGCCTTGCCGAGGACTTGAAATCTAACGGGTCCAATCTGCTTCTCGACAGAACTGTTCGATCAAGAGTAGGGAGGACAAGTATCGTGTAAATTATAAAGTTGAACAAGTATACTTGTATTTATACGTGCCATTCCTGGATATGGTCACGTTGCAGATGTTTTTCTGTAGTACCTCCCCGAACTAGATTGGCTGCGTGGGGGATTTCCTGCCAAGATCCTCCCCGCAGCCCACTTCCGTCTCAGATCTTACTGTGGAGATCGAAAGCTGGTGACCATCACATGCGAAACAAGAACATACAGAGAAATTGAAATCTGCTGTCTGGGACTCCGGCATCGCATGTTTGTTTACCCTCTGACACGTTAAGCGTGTCGATTGTTTTGTTTTGTTGCTGTGCCTCTGGGCGTTGTAGAGACGGAACTCGCTTGTATTCAGGGGCTCGGCGTTCGGAATCGCAGTATCTAAAGGGGTGATGAGTCAGTCATTTTTGTCTGCCAAGCCCACCTTTGATGTATCTAGGCAGCCTTTGAGCTGTGTAACACTGACAATTAAATTGGTCACACGTCAAGTCTCTCTTCCGAACAAGTTTGTATATGGATTGATGTCGTGAGTTTGGGGGCCCTGATTTACCCGGTGCAAGGTATTTCTCCACGTCCAAGCCCTGGATATTATTGTTGACAGAAGTCTAGATCAAAACCACACCGCCCATAGTTCACAGATACCAAAGTCCAGCATCTCGCCTACCGAGAAAATAAAAACCTGGGCAAACTAGATTCCCAATTCGCTCAACGCAATCTTTTATCTTAAACATCCAAACCAAAATCCCACCACGAGTCACCTCTTGCAGAAATGTCAACCTCGTCTCCAGCACCAGCACCAGCACCAAGCCATACGCCCACACCAGCAGCCAGCGTCATTCTGATACCATGGGATCCCGACTCACCATCTCACATCGAAAGGATGTATGAGCAGCGTGTAGCATGTGGATGGAAAGCCGAGCAAGTTGAAAGTTGGAGGGAACTGCAGAGGAGTGGGAAGATCACTTTGCAGTGGGTTGTGAGTTCTGCTTCTGTTCAAACTGCAAACTTCCTCTCGTAACACATATTTCTAAATTGTGTTATCGATCTTTCTTCATCGCTATTGAGACCGGGGTCTCAACGAATGAATGATTGGAAAGGGGAATGCTGGGCTGGGCTGGAAAAGGAGGGGAGGATGTTCTGACGGCATTCACGTGATGCGGATTAACCTTGATTTAACAGTGCACTTCCATTCTGATCTGCCCTTCCTGTTCTATCTTTTCGGACTTTGTTCCGAGATAAATCGGATTTGCCAAAAATAAAATACTAATAATCCACACCAGGTCCTCTCCCCGACCGACCTCTCCCTCTTCACCAAAATCGCAAAACATTCCAATGCCTACCCCACACAATCCACTCCCCTCCTCGACACAGCGACTTCACTCGGTGGCAAGCCAAGGCCTGAGATCGAGATCACTGAGAAGGAGTTTATGCCTGTAGGCCACATATCTTTGAACACAGAGTATGAGGAACCTGGTTTCGTTGAGCCGGAGGAAGGGTACGTCCTCTTCTCCCTCCTTTCTCTTCCCCTTTCTCTTCCCCTCTCCCTTCACTTCACTTCACCTCTCAACCCTCACTAATGCCTCTCTCGCTCCAAACCTCAAATCCTGCTTATTCCATCCACCCCTTCGATTTCTCTCCCTTTCCATCCCTTCCTCTCACCCTACTTCCTTTCTCCCATTCCACTCTTTCACAAGCACAATCGAAACAAAACTAACACCCCTCCTCTCCCCCCAACAGACTCTATTTCATAGCCACCTTCTGGATCTCCCCCACCCTACAATCCCTCGGTCTCGGCCGCGCATCCATGGACGCCGTCGAGAAGATGGCGATTTCAGAACCACTTAACGCTCGCGTCCTTGCTCTAAGCACTGTAGCAAACGAGTATGCTGGGAAGAAGGAGAGGTGGGAGGCGTTGGGGAGGGAGCCGCCTGTTGTAAGTCTTATTTACCTTTCATGTTTCGTCGTTGTAACTTTGCGAAATCTCTCGCGTCCTTGGTTCGGCTGTTTTGGAGGTCTTGGGATATTTTGGGTGGGAGAGATCGGGATCGAGGTGGATTGGGTTTGGTGCGAGGGTTGAAAAAATGACTGACTGACGATTGGGAAATAGCTGTCGAATCAAGATTGGTATGCGAGGAGAGGGTATGTGGTTTTTAAGAGGGTGGAGGAGAAGTGGAGTGAGAAGGATCCGATGGGGAAGGAGTGGTGGTTTCCGGCTGTTTTTATGAGGAAGGATATATAGATATAGTTATAGATATAGAATCAGCGCTTGGCGCAGCTTGGGTTGTGTTGAGGAGACACGACGTCATATGGCAGAATTGTGAATTCGGCGGGATAGGTTAGATGAGGGGCGGGATAGATTAGATGAGGAAGGAGGGGTGTGCGACCGCAAATTTGTGGTCGGCAGTCACTTGTCAGGGTGTGAGGTAGTGTTCAGATGTTGTCATGTTCTAGACTTGCTATTTATGCGCCATCTACTTCCCGTCTGGCTAGTTGATGTGATGAGCAAACAGCAATATCGCTCCTGGAAATATGTAGAGGCGTTTTAATGCAAATGATATTTTCCGTCGCCTAACGCCATACCGGAAAGTCTGTCTGCAGAAGCTAGCAGCAATATTGATGCGGCAGAAGAAATGTGTTGGTACAAATATGAGAAAGTCGATGTACCGAGCCAATAAGTAGATGATTGCCCTGCACCGCTCACATTCGAACTCGGAAGAGGTAGCGAAGACGAACTTGAGCGACATCATAGGTGATGTATTCGTTGTACATCAGATAGGCGTTAGGGACTCCAGTGTGATCAGGTGGGGTGGTGACGTCGGGCTGCAAGACCTTCGTCAATAGTGTGCCATGCTAAGGAGGGGTCCGACTTACGATCTTAATGCCTCTCAAGGAAGGGTGCACTACCTCAGCATCCTTCCAAACCTTTGGTCCAGTCATACCCATTCCCCAACTAGATTTCAGTCAGTAGCTGATGGGAGACGAATGGAGCAAGGATGCACCTACGTTGAAATCATTCCTTTGGATTTGGCATCCTCGCCCGCCGTATAAGATGCATCGGTGAGTTCCTGCTTTGGATCACCAAGTTCAGCTTCACAAAGAAGCAACAGAACATGTCCATTTGAGATGTAAGAGCAACAATAGTTGGCTGACTTCGAGGACATATCTGCCAGGTAGATACCCTTGCCGAACATGTAGCCAGAGACTGGGGCCTCAGGTGGGGCAATTCGCAGACCTTGGCTCAAGATTCCACCGAAGTTGGTGGTACGTGATCCGTGCCAAAGCAATCGTCTGTCTCGTGGTGGTCCTGCATATGGGCTCTTGTCGAATCGATCCTTCTCTCCATTGCGCTCGATGCGAAAGATCTGGTCGACATGGTAATTTGCGTTGTGGGTGGAACCTCTTGTCTCGACGAGGTAGTTCTTGAGCTCCTGGAACTCGGTGCTCTCTTTCTTCAACGGAGTCATTTCTTCCAATCCTAGGCCACGAAATTGTCTGTCCAGAGCATTGATCTTCTCAACATCCTTGGGCTCCTTCTTCATGAGGTTCGCGGTATCCTTCATATCACTCAAAGAGTCGAGTAATTCAACTTCCCGGTTCAACATGTCCTGATTGTTGATGATAGGAGGGCGGTTTCGTCCAAAGGCATGAGGGATGTAGGAATAGAAAGAATTGGACAGGTTCTCGATGGCGGAGTGATAGTCGGTATCATATAATGACTGAGCAAGCGACTGGTCATTCATCAGATCAGAGAGATCCTTCAGAGCTTGGTAACCTTTGACAATGGTGCTCTTCGCCAGCTTTCCCAGGGGCATCTTGTTGACATCGTAATTAAGGTCCACCATGGTCGCAGCAAAGTATTGTTGGTTGAAGATGAGTTCCATGAGATCTTGGACCGCAACAGGCAACTTGGATTCTGGCGCCGGTTCTTGCTCCTCAGACTCAGCCTTAACCTTAGGCTCGGTCTCTTCATCATCTGTGTCTTCAGTGTAGCTTCGCTCAATGAATGTGTACTTTCCGCTTTTCGGCTTGTCTGCTCGATTAGCCCAAGACAGTCCACTCTTGGCCTTGAATTTGCTGTCAAACTCGCGTAGGGCATCCTTCAGAGTACCATCACCCAGCATTTTACTTTGACCTCTGTCACCAACTCTGCCCCAACGAGTCCACGTCTTGAAGTCACCATTGTTGTGGAGAAGCTGTTGAGGTTAGAAGCGGCAAGACTTTGGATGCAATACACACCTGGACACGGTAGAATTTGTTGTTGTTGTTACCTGCATTGGTCTGATTCAGTGATGCATCATAGATGACTTTGTCATCATCAATGTAGACCTGGTAGCTAGTAAGACCGCAACATTCGTCAACGGGAATCTTGAGGTAAGACAATGTTGCAACATTAGTCTTGCCCTCGAGGGCTGCATAGTTTAGCTTCGACTCGTCAATCTTTGTCGGTACAGGCTTCGAACCTTGAGAGTCCTCTTCATCGGATGCAATGGCACCAGCGGGCTTGGTGACTTTCTTAGGTTGAGGTTTATCCTCTTCCTCGTCCTCGTCATCAACAGCTGCTGCACGCTTCTTGATCGCCTTTCCCTTTGCCTTTCCGTTGGTCTGACTGTTGGCTGTTGGATGGGGGGCTGATGGAGCAGCAGAAGCTAAGCCACCAAAACTGTAGTTGGTCTCATCCATCCTAGCGTTTTGATCCAAGCAATCTTCCAACCATGTCATATTGACAATGTGGATGTTCTTTGACTTGGCTTGAGTGACTTTGGTGGAAGGTTTGGCATAATCACCTTCTGTAGACACGAGATGAGTGGTATCGGCGGTGATGGACTTCGCAAGAGTCCCTCCGAGGGGTGTGATGAGTTCCTTGTCAGTGGATGGCTGAGTCCGGCCAGGAAAGGTACCGCTGAGGGCGATGAAGCATCCCTGCAATGGAGGACTGGCCGCCTTTGCTGGGCCACCTTTCTTCGATGGTGCCATGGGGAAATGGTGGGGGATCAGAACGGGGAGAATCCAGGAGGGGTGATATGTGTGGACAATGGAACGGAGTTGTACTCTCCTGAATGCGTTATGAAGTGAGCGGTGCGGTACCTGGAGATGTAAATTATGGAAAGGAAAGATGGTTTTGTTGACTTCGCGATGTTGATCCAATCCAATCCAATCCAATCCAGTGCCAGGGGCACGGCACGCACGTTCAGGCACCAGCTCACGTGAGTCGAAACGCCTTCCTTCTTCGAGCGTAGCCCCGCCTCTGCTGCCTGCTCTTGGCAGGTCCAACGTCAACTCCTTCCCAATTGATCCTCGTCGAGTCCATATTCTGCGACTTTTGAACGATACGTAGCTTGACTGAACTCGCACTTATTGCATCATCCCCGCAAGACCAGAGCAGGCAACGGGTCACATGTTTTCGCGTTTGTCCGTTTGTGGCTAGATTCCTCGTGACTGCCTGTTTACGCGACTTTCCAGCTCATCTTCGCTCCATTCAGCCTTTCTTCTTGTCGTCGATGCTTCATAGCGTCTCCGACAAACAAGCAGTGCTTCTCACACCAGATCCTGCCATTATCTAGCGTGATAATCCTCATTCGAGCTTCTCTGACATTCGTACCATCATCTTCCCACGGGTCGCGCTTCTCGCACTCCTTCAATAAAACATGGACGTTGATACCATTCCGGTTCGCCCAGCGAACGGCGATACGGTTGATTCACTAGGAGGCAAGATAGCCCCTCAATCGTCTCCCTTGGCCGCCGTCCCTATCGAAGTTCTCCTCCAAATCAACAGACACCTCACCACTCCCGAGTACGGAAACCTCCGCCTCACATGCAAGCACATCGAAGACCAGCTTCTTCTTGCCTTCGCCAAGGAGTTCTTCAAGAAAAGACAATTCATGTTCACAGAATTCAGTCTACAAGCATTTATCGACATCTCCAAATCCAGATTTGGATCGAACTTGAAGCATGTCATCTTCGGCTTAGAGCAACCCTCAACAAGTATTCCTCTTGGTCCTCCGCCAACGTTTCAAGCAACACATCCTCCTGATCTCGCCCAGAAGAATCGACTTACCATGGACTGGTTCAATCATTCATCCTTTCTTGACACTGGTCGCAATGTCGAAATGCTCGCTGAAGCTTTCTCAGCTCTTCCCAGTCTTGAAACAATCGGAATGCGTGATTTCAACTCAAGGTCACGCTTTCGAGATGCTCCACACACTGCTTGGAACAGTAAGTTCTCATTGGTTCCTCAAGTTCTTCAATCATTCCCAGCCACCCTACCTAATAAACTTACTACAAGCCTGCCCTCTTCTCAATTCAATAGCTTATCTGCTTCCCAGGTTATGGCTCGAGGACATATGTGAAAGAAACCGGCAATGGTATGCTGAGCGTATACAACCGGGTTAACTTCGGCGTGGGTGCCGCAGCAGATCATCAAATGTTCGTCTATCGTGTCTTCAGAGATATTCTTCTTGGTGCTGGAAGAGCATCTTTGAGCTTGAAACACTTCGAAGTCATTCTGAGGAACTGTACTTTGAGCGATCGAGCTTTCATCATCCCCGATTACCTAGAGCACACCATCAGCCCTGTTCTAGCCAATCTCCGCACGATCTTCTTGGACTTGAACTCTGACGACCCTCACATCCATGTGGAAAAAGACAAATCGATGACTCCATGTCCCAGCTACTTTTTGATGAAGTTTCTTTCACGGACCGTCAGACTGGAGCATCTTCGATTGAACTTCCGATCGTATGGTGACACGGAGGCCATTCTATCCTGGCTTTCACGTTCTCCGCCGGACCTTTCTAACTTGGCTGCTGCAACTTCGCCATGGGCGGAGCCTTCCCCAGTGGAGTTGAAAAATCTCAAGCAAATCGACATTGGCATGATAACCGTCGAGCCAAAAGTCATTCTTGCGCTCATTCGCAAACATCAAACCGCTCTCAGAGTCATCAGTCTGCACAAAGTCTCATTTGTGCATAAAGCAGGTGTGCCAGCAGACGAAAGAATCAATCTTTGGGCCAAGTTCTTCAAGGATCTCTCGAGGCTTGACCTCAAACTCGATTGCATTAACATGTCGTTTTTAAGACAAGAGCAACCATATCGACAGCACATCCGGCATGTCTCATTCAAAGAGACCACAGATAAACATACCAAGAGATGGGCCGGCACCGATACTCAGAGTGGTCTGAGAGATTTTGAGGCTCTTGTTTCTATTGAGAATCTGGACAAGGACTCGGAAGTTGCGTCAAGTGATGGAAGTGAAGATCATTCGGAAGGTAAGTGCGGTTTCCATGGACTCTCTACGCCGTGCTGACTTGAGATAGATTCCATGGACAGCCAAGACCATGAGGACGAAGATGAAGAAGACGAAGAGCAATGAGGATGCTTGCAGATCGATGACTATGACTCGAGGACTCGAGCTAAGTGCTAAAGCCTGACAAAGAACCGATTGAAAATGAGACTCTTGAGGACGTCGAGGAAGGGATGAACTCCATTGGACTAGCACCCATATTTCCTCTTCATTCTCGATAAGTGCATGTGCAGCTGACGTTTTCAGCTTGATCGAGAATCATCTGAGAATCATAATACTTACTAGGAAACTGGTTACTCGATAGACAGTTGTCTGTGAACTTCTCTTTGCCATCATCTCTCCTCAGCTTAGTAGGCTCTCCTGTTCGGCCGACCTTTTCTATCTGCAAAGTGCTGCAAGTGCATCTCAGATAAAGGCCGGCCGACTCTCCGCAACACCCTAGAGGATCACTTTCTCAGCGCTAGTACCTTCCGTGGAGTCGGTCCTTCGGCCGGCGAGAAGTCCGCCTGACTGGTTGAGCACAACGAGTGACGGGCCGGAATCGCAAATGATCACGACACCCCCGATCATCCAACCAAACCCCAAGACACAAGGCTAAACGTCGAGGATTTCATTGCGCTGTGTCCAACCCAATTACCATGTATATTGCACGAGGATGATTCCAAGCCTTCTTCCTTTCCCCCATCGTCCTAGCCGAAGAAAGCAAAACCACCCGCCCGACAAAGCCGCCATTTTCTCGGCGCTCCTGTGACTGGTTGCACGGAAAAGTGATCGGCAGTTCAATCCATCAAACCGGGAAATGATATAAGCTTATTTCATCCACGCCACGTTTCCTACCCCGCGTATTACATTGCAGTGCAATACACCGCTCGCTTCGCTTAGTGCATCCTCTTCTCTCTTGTGTTTGCTTACTCGCTTGCCGCATTCCCTATACTTGTTGTAATTCACATGTGCGAGACTGGGATCAAGAGTAGACTCGCTGGCCAAGACCAAGGAGCGTTGGACGGACCACTGTATACGTGTACGTCAGCTGACGAGTTGTTTGATTGATGGGATTATTGACTTTTAGTTTGACTTTGCCAGGATGGGAAAGTGGTGTTTACGTTTAATTGAAGACTGCAAGCGCAGTATGAGCACGGGAGATCTGACTTGGGATATACTGTGCGGCTCGCGGTCTGCTTGGCTGGCGCTTTGCTGGTTGGTGAGATAATTGTTTACGAGAAGGAATTTGTTTTGGTCTACTTTTTTTTCGTTTAGTACCGCAAACCAGATCCTAGGAAGCCGAGTTGGGTGGGAGTAAGAATAGATTGTTTTGAAGATCATTGCCGAGTTTATATCTTGGTCTTGGTGTGAGATCAGGTACGAGGTGGTTGTTCTTATCATCTTATAAGTAAGTAAGTCCCACCTTTCCCATCGTTAAATTCCAAGCTGCATCTACCTGTACTGATAGGCTCGTTTCCGAACAAAAGCCAACGCGCAAGATGTTGCAGTCTACTCTTTCTCTCCCAGCTACTCTCGCGGTATCAGCGCTCCTACTCACAAACTTGGTCTCGTCTACACCATTGAAGAGACTTGAGCGTCAGGTCGTGGAAGATGAATATGATTTCATTATTTGTGGAGGTATGTTTCACCTCACCTCTCCCAGCCTCAACTTTCTCTTTCAGTTCCTTCGCTCGTTATCCTTTCCTCGTCCCCCCGATCCTGATCTACTCTGTCGAAGTTCTAGGGAGACACAGACTGACTGACATATCATGGCAGGCGGAACGGCCGGTCTCGTAGTAGCGAATCGCCTTAGCGAGATCAGTGATCAGAAGATCCTCGTGCTTGAAGCTGGTCCGGAGCCGGGTATTGTTGCCGCGTATGAGACGCCTGGTGGGAATCAGTTTCTGGGTGGTATGTCGCGATTTCCCATCTAAAAGAACTGAACCAGAATCTAAACTTCCGCGAACAGGCACGGCCGTCGACTGGAATTTCTACACCGAAGAGCAAGATACGCTTAATGGAAGGGTTTTGCCGTATCATCGTGAGTTATCATATCGCTTCGTGTGCTTGAAAGAACCGCAGAAGGGGATTTTAGACTCTGGAGACTGATGAACTGTAGGTGGTCGTGGTCTTGGAGGCAGTAGTATCACCAATGGTCTTTATTACGGTCGTGGATCCAAGAGCGTATACGATCACTGGGCCGCTCTCGGAAATCCGGGATGGACATGGGACGAAGTCTATCCTCTCTTCGTGAAAGTACGTCTCTATCCCATGACCGTGCCGTTTCCAGTCCCTCCTTTTCTTTAACCTTCCATTGCTAAACATGCTCAATTCAGCACACACACTTCAACCCACCCAACCTAGACAACGGCTTCGACCACTCCTACCAAACCTGGGATCCCACCGCTTACTCCAATGGCCCCCTCGAAATCGGCTTCCAAGGCTACGTTCCCCCCTCGAACGTAGCATTCATCCAAGCCTGCGCCGCAGCCAACATCCCCATCGTCGAAGATCTCAACACCGGCAATAACACCGGCGTCAAACAAGGGACAGGATGCCTCGACTCGCGCTTCAGGAGGGGCTCGAGTTGGGATTCCTTTGGGAAACAGGCGAAGGGGAGGAAGAATCTGGATATTTTGCATTGGGCGCCCGTGCAGAGTTTGCAGTATGAGACGGAGGGAGAGGGAGGTTGGAATGGGAATGGGACGGAGGGAAGTCAGGAGCCGAGAGCGAGTGGGGTGACTTTTGTAGATGAGCCGACGGGGAGGGTGCATGTTGTGAAGGCGAGGAAGGAGGTTATTGTTTCGATGGGGGCCTTTCATTCACCGCAGTTGATGATGGTTTCTGTAAGTTTTTCCTCTTTCGAGTTTCGATATACCATGAAGATCAAAAGTAAAAGTGCTGATGTGCAGTAGGGACTTGGTCCAGCAGCGACATTGGAGAAGTTTGGCATCACGCCCGTCCTCGTGAACGAGAATGTTGGACAAGGGTATGCTACCATGTTACCTTCTCATGATGCTCCTTTTCTTACTATCGGCTTTCGGAATAGAGCCTAGCTAACATGAACCCAGAATGAACGACCACAACGTCTTCAGCATAATGGCCCTCTCCACCCCCCTCGCCTCAACCTCCCAAGTAAACAACAACGTCACCAACCTCATCGCCGCCCAAGAAGCATTCTACAATAACCTTACCGGTCCATATACCGCCCCATCCGGCATTACAAACGGCTTCCAGCAACTCTCCAACGAGACGCTCATCTCCATCGGCGCGCAAGCCGTTCTCGATGCCGGCTTTATCGATCGTGCGCACGTCGAGATTCTGTATGAGAGTATCTTCTATCCGGGCGGGACGGCCATTGATTATGTACCCGAGGGGGATGAGCATTATGTTAGCTTGACGGCGAGTAGTCTTGTTGCGCTGAGTAGAGGGAATGTCACGTTGAGGAGTGCGAGTATGGCTGATGCGCCGGTGATCAATCCGAATGTGGGTCTCCGCTTTGTCGCTTCGTTTATTTTGTTTTTTTTTGATTTAACATGTCTTCCGCCTCTCGTCCATCATTCTGTCTTCTATTTACCGCTGTATCATGCACCATGCATCGAAGATTCTTTACTGACAAATAAATTGTATCTAGTACTACTCCCACCCCGCCGACCGCGCCATCGCCCTCAACGCCTTCCACACCCTCCGCTCTATCCTTGCACACCCCTCCCTCGCCCCTTATATCCTTTCTGAAGTCTCGCCCGGCCCCTCAATCACCACCAATTCAACCACATCTAACTCCTCTGATGACGAAATCTTCTCCTACATCAAAGCCAACACAATCCCCAACTGGCACGCCAGCGGCACCAATATCATGCTCCCGAAGGAAGACGGCGGAGTGGTAGATGCACGGTTGAAGGTGTATGGAGTGAAGGGGTTGAGGGTTGTGGATTGTAGTGTTATTCCAGTGCTGCCGGATGTTAATATTCAGGGGCCGGTTTTTATGATTGGGGAGAAGGGGGCGCAGGTTATTAGGGAGGATTGGGGATTTTAGGTCTGGGGATAGCACAGTAGGAGGAATGAATGAATGGATGGTAGTAGTAAGGTGTGGTGAAAGAAGAATGGAGGTTAAGGTTATATTGATGGGCCGAGGCACGGAGAGTCAATGGTGTGAGGTAATGAGGGAAGGTATAGATTCTCTGTTGGTTTCGTTTTTTTTGATTATATTGCGTTCGATGAGAAACGAGAGCTTTGAAATGCTGTTTCCTAAATGTATGATCGTGTTTTGTCTACTCAGACTACATGCCTGAGATCTTGCTCAAAGCGGAGCTCGGAGAATGATTTACTGGTCAACTAACTGTGAGGGGCCTAATACTGAACCCCCGAGTTGATGTTGAAATTCCTCGCTTATGTATGACTAGGTGGTGTCCTTTACTCGTTATACTTATTAGCTGTGGGTCGACTGCGCCGGTGGTCTTTACTCACATATTCCTACCCGGGGAACAATCTTGACTTGTCTTCCAGAAGACTTTCTTCCAGATGAGTGAGTTCACCATGGTATGAACTTCGTGCTATTGAGATCGAGGTTGAAAAGGAACTTGTTCCCTGAAAGCCAGCTTTTGGACTTCAAGAATAGGGTGTTGTTCATCCAGGCGTTCCTGTTGGCTGCATCGTGAAGCGAGTCGTCGAGGCGGTTAACCTGCGTGTTCAATATGTCCCAGTCCGAACTTGGCCTTAGAAAGCTTTGGATCTAGAAATCAGCCTAGTGAAAACAAGAAATCAAGAGCAAGTCTGTCTCTCCTCTCAAGGCAACAATGGTCTGGTCCAGGACCTCCTTTGCAGAAGGAAACAATTTCAAAGACACGTGACAAATGGTTATGAATCAGACGAATCAGAGACAATGGAGAAATGGAAAGACTTACTTCCCAGCTTTCCTCGATTCGTTTTCAAGTCTCAAGGTGACGTAACTGAACGCTGTGGCGTACCCCATGGATTTCTCCGCTATATTCAGCTGCTCATTCAAGCGTGCAAGCTCTTTTACAAAATCGACAAACTGGAGACCTCTCTCAAAAATGCCTTCAGCGATAAGAGCCTTGCCACTTGCATCTGCCATACTCGAGCTCAATGTGTCGCCATCTAGATATTTTTCGAGCTTCATCCAGCTTCCTCCAAAGCAGATGACTGGAGCGTCGCTCTCTGCCGCAAGTGCATAATCTGCGGTGAGTCCTAGGCTGACACAGATGGGGATCAAGATCCTGAGATCTCTTTTCCAGTGCGGATACTTCCCACAAGATATAGAAGACCGTCTTGTCCCCTTTCGTAGATATATCTGGTGTATAATTTCTCATGGCTCGTTCTCGAGGTGTTCGGAGTTTACGTGGCGATCACGTATGTCACGTCGTTGTCGTTTGAGTAACGACTTTGGGGTTCCTGCTTCCATATTTGATTTCTAAGCAGTAGATCTCCATTCGGACAGATGGAACAATCTGGTTATTGTATCAGGATCCGTAGTCCCATACAGAGTTGTCTTTTTTCTTCCAAATCACCTGGTAATGTCAAGTACGCAATCGTTTGGGGCCGCTTGACAAAGGAGTTGTATAAGTATTTCGATAATTTTCGCTTGATATAGAATTGTTCATTCTCATTCTCCTTGGACACAAACCTTTCAGTGACTAGCATACGAAATCATGTTCCTTGTTGACGAATCGAAGTTTGCGAATTCCGCCATTTCTCATGACATGGAAGGCTTCTGCAACGCAGCTCAACCGTAACAAATTCCATACTCATTCTGACACCCCAAATCGTGACTACAGTAATCCTGCGTTTCGCCACAATATCCATTCTTCGAGCAACAGTCCCCAAATGCGCTTTTATAACATCCAGTCTTCGCATCAGGTCCACATCTGCCATCTAAGCTGACTGCCGCAGGATTGGCAACACACATTCCGAAGGCTGGTTGACACCCATTGGCAGCTTCACAATGAGCTGGTGTCCCGCCGCAGAAGCCGTTCTTGGAGCAGCATTTCTGGTTTGGGAGGAGATTCATGCAGGTTGTTGACTTTGCGGCGCCGCATGTTGTGTCCTGAGAGTCAGTGATTGGTGTGCGGCCGCTGTGGAGGTCAGTGGGATGTAATGAATGGAAGATGGGTACAGACCTTCCCCAGCTTGAATACAAGTCCACACCCCAGGACACAAGTCCGCCTAGACACAGCCCATCGGCCCACTGCAGCTTCTTATCCACAGTCAGTGCAGCATCGAATATGATGTACTGGTTGTCGTAGGCCATCTGGTTCATCATAACATCGGGCAGAAACTCGGACCTCAAATTTCGATCTCCTCTCAGCAGCGCAATCTCCCAAAGAGATAGGAGGCCAGGGCTATCTGTACAGATACCTGGGTTACCAGCTGCAGTATATGGACATCCGAGCTTCGCACAATTTGGATCCCTTAACGTGTATGAACGCCCGTACATGGACACACCGATGTTGACTTTACTTGGCGGTACGCTGGCATACCACAAGGGGAGCAGAGCATTGCCAATGTCAACGACAGAGCCTGGTGCTCTGAGAATGGCACCAATGGTGTTGACCTCCCAAGGTCCGTGAAGATCATAGGACATGAAGTTGAAAAAGTCAATGTATTGAGACAAAGTGGCGACATCGAAATGCTGGATATACGAATAGTCGGAGGGTCTAAGCATGTCAGCTACGAAGAGAATGCAAGAGGAGAAAAATTACAGTGCTATGCTGATGCCAAATCTGGTTCCAAAAGCGGCTTGCATTTCCTCAACCAAGGCGTTGAGATTCGCCGTGTCGATTGGACGACCACCACGATTTGATTCGACAGGCTGACGAAACGGTTAGATAAATTGCAGAAAGCGTCGAGGGGTACAAGTTGGAACTTTGAATAGAACTTACATATTCCCAATCAATATCAACACCTTGGAATCCCCAACTAGTCATGAAATTGATCATCGAGGCGATGAACTTTGCTCGTCTTCCAGGATCAGCACACAATTCAGACCAAGTCGTGAAGCTGTTTCCGGGATCGCTGAATCCATAGCCACCAATTGAGAACCAAGTCTGTGTAGTCGGCGTTTTCAGCGCGATTAACTGATAATAGAGCGCTCGGTCTTGGGGATCATTCTCGGGCTCCACTTCAAAAGTGCTGGGATTGATGAAAACGAAAGCAAAGATCAGGTGAGTCAGATCTCTGGGAACAATCTCCGAGGGTGCAATTCGGTTACATTGTCTGTACATCAAATTTCTAGGGCATGTCAGCAAATGTCTATAGGGTCCGGAAATGGCATACCCTGCTTGATAGTATGCAACTTTACGACCACCAGATGCAGAGGATCCGCCGGGGCACGTTGGCACAACTGCAGTCTGACAACTTCCATAGCCCCGCTGACATGGCGCCATCCCATTCGGATTTCCGCAGTGAACTTCTGATGCCTTTGGTGAGTCAGTCAAGACTCTGGCATCGGAATTAGAAGAACATACCCCGCAATATCCGAAGTAGGAGCAGCAAAGGTTCAGCGGGCACTTCTGAGCGCTGTCTCTCGAGTTGACACCGCACATAGCTCGTGAATCGCAATTAGATATACATGCGGTTGTGGCTGTCGATCCACAATTATAAGGTGTGTATCCGCATTTACCTTCCTGTCAACCATCAGCCACAGCTCTGGTCATGGCAGATCTTTGTCTCACAGAATTGCAACAACTTCCGTCGACACAAGGGGAACCAGGGCCACATTGATCCACAGCTTCTTTTACTTGCGCGGAAACCTTCCCTGCTGTACTGATGCGATGATGTGTATTGCCAGACATAGAATCGTTCCCAGCTTGAGTAGCATTGGCGCCAATCTGGGAGAGGATGTGCTCGAGTCCAATCTCCAGAATGGAAAGTGGAGCAAACTCGTCGAGCCCTTGCTGGACGACATAGTTGTGGAGGTTGTGTGTAGGGTCTTTCGATGAAGTATTTGTTGACGTCGCTTCAGTAAGGACGGGAAGGAGGAATGAAGAAGTGAAGGAGCATAGTAAAACAGTAAATAACATTCTTCTGAGGTATACTTGATAGGAAAGATGGATAAGGAGAAGAAATGCGGAAATATTCTCGAAATCGAGACTAGAGCACCAAGGAAAAAGTCTAGCCCGTCTGGATCTGACATACGGAAGGAACCTTCGTCATGTCTCTCATCCTCCATTGTCCGAATGCACTACATCATTGTCCGAGAAGCTAGACTTAGAAGGCATTCCAAAGATTATCAGAGACATACAACTAGATATGTTCTCTTATTGAAATTCTACAGAACCCGTTCGGCTCATGGACAAAATGCTTCCTCTGAAGTCAACAGTGATCTGCGGGACCTGGTAAGAAGATGTCGAAGACATGGCAGCAATTGAAGGTACGAGAGTAAGATTTGGATGAAGCTGAGCCTCGAGTCGGACTCTCAAGCTCAATCTCTCAAGATCGAAAGATACTTGGTTTGTTTTCGATAATTTGATGGAACAAGCAAGGGAAGAAGAAAGCAGGTTGGACACAGAACAGAACAAACCGAGCCGACCCGGAGCCGACCCGAGCCGAACGTCGGGACTACTGGCGCCGAACCTTACAATAATTTTCGAACATCCCTCTTATCAGCCTCACAGCTTCAATGAAGCCTCAATGGACCGCCATATCAGCCAGCAGGCCGTGGCCCTATCCAATCCCGCGATGCGCTGCTCGCTATGCTAGGATCCAGCAGCGGGGCATTTCTGTCGCGCGGTACCAATCCTCAGCCTCACCATGTCGAGCGTCCAGAGCACCCGCGACGAGAGCCCTGCATGACAGCTCTTTCCACCCTGCGACACGATGCTTGGGACTAACGGCCCCTTTCCAAAGGCACGCCTCCCTCTCGGCGCGGCAATTGTCGACCACGAAGCCTCGAACAGATGCCGCAATAGAGCAGCATAATCATGCTGTCGAGACTATCTCTGCCAGCGTCCGCGACTACCATTCTCGCGGCGAGAAATTCCGCATTTTCCACGGCTCGACGAATAGCACTCGACCGAACCTTAAGAAGAATCTGGTGGACACAAGCAGACTCTCGAATGTTTTGCACGTTGATATGGAGAGGAAGACTTGCCTGGTGGAGCCCAATGTTCCGATGGACAGGCTGGTAGAGGCGACCTTGAAATATGGACTTGTTCCACCAGTTGTCATGGAGTTCCCGGGCATAACTGTTGGAGGTGGATATTCGGGAACAAGCGGCGAAAGCAGTTCGTTCAAACATGGCTTCTTCGACCAGACGATCAATTGGGTGGAAATGGTTCTTGCAGATGGAGAGGTTGTCAGGCTGTCTCCTACAGAGCGGGCAGATCTGTTTCATGGAGCCGCTGGTGCAGTTGGCACATTCGGGGTTACAACTCTGGTCGAATTGCGGTTGCAGGATGCGAAGAAATTCGTGGAGACGACATATCATCCAGTGTCTAGCATGAAGGAAGCTATATCCAAATCGAAGGAGTTCACTGCCGAGGGCTCGGCATATGATTACGTGGATGGGATTATGTTTTCAAAAAGCCACGGCGCCATCATCACTGGTCAGCTCACGGATACTCCAAAGCAAGAGGCACCTATTCAAAGCTTTAGTGCAGCTAGCGATCCATGGTTCTACCTCCATGTCCAAGATGCTATCAATTCGTCCTTTGAGGCGACTACGGAAGCTATTCCCCTTCCTGAGTACTTGTTTCGTTACGATAGAGGCGGTTTCTGGGTTGGAACTTCGGCATTTGATTACTTCAAATTCCCATTCAACAAGCTCACTCGGTGGTGGCTTGATGATTTCCTTCATACACGCATGATGTATACGGCACTGCACGCCAGTGGACAGTCGAAAAAATACGTCGTGCAAGACCTCGCCCTGCCGTACTCTACGGCGGAAGCTTTTGTGGATTATACGGATGAAGAGTTTGGTATCTACCCACTCTGGCTGTGTCCGCTCAAGCAAAGCTCATATCCAACAATGCATCCGCACTTCATTCCCACCTCTCCTACCGACACGAAAGCTCAGAAGAAGCCTGAAGATCTCGAACCAATGCTCAACATCGGTCTCTGGGGTCACGGCCCAGAAGAACATTCAGAATTCATCCGCAAGAACCGAGCTCTAGAACGCAAGCTCCAAGAACTCGGCGGCATGAAATGGCTGTACGCGCACACGTACTATGGCGAAGACGAGTTCTGGTCGCAGTTTGATCGTCCTTGGTATGAAGCGCTGCGAGCTAAGTATAAGGCCCATGGCTTGCCGAGTGTGTATGAGAAAGTCAAGGTTGATGTTGGCAATGATGAGAAGAAGGTGGCGGAGCTGTCGCTGGCTGAGAGGATGCGGACTATGTGGCCGTTCGGTGGCTTCTATGGAATTTGGATGGCAATCAAGAGTAAGAGCTATGTGGCGGCAAGGAAGAGCTCCTGGAAAGAGTATAGAAAGGTTGATGTGATCGACAAGTAGACTTAGATTTGGGTTGAACTGGGGAATATCTGTACGACTATTTGTTTCGAGGAGTGACAGTTCAGTGTGCTGCCGCTGGTGGCCGTGCGCATGCGGTGCGTCGAAAAGACATGGCTGATATTGGTCTTAAGAATAGAATGCGGATTGCGAAATCTCGATTGCTGGTGCTCATACCTCTGCCTCGTGTTTGAGCCCTGGATTTCATGAGTCTCCGAAGCATGGGATGGCTGCTTCGTCCTGGTAACGTGTCTTTGACGTTAGGCTACCGTCCGGCTATTGATCGCTCATCTTCACCACACCTTGATATATTCCAAGCTCATGCACATTATCTATGTTGTTTTCTGCCAGCATCGTCGCATTACTTCTATATCTATATCGTGCGCCATGGCATCGACATCTTTCACTCCATATTGGAGACAAATCAGCCCCCCAGCCAACCCATATTCGTTCGTGTTCTTCGTGGTTGCCCAAATTGCTGGATGCCGGCGGCCCCTCGCTGTGGGATCTAGCACAGCAATAGGGACTATGCCTGGAGATGAATCTATGCAAGGATCACCTCTCATCACTGCTTGCCAACGAATCATTACAATCGTCTCGGATGGTGCAAATCACTCTGCTATCAGAGCTGAGTTGTCCCTTGCTGAAGGCTACTATATGAGACACGGAGGTCAGAAACTTCACGATCTAGAGCTTTCAGAGCTACTCGAACATCTTGATGGATATAGTCAACCAAGGATTGAGTGGGATTCCGGCGACCACGAGCAGTTGCAACCATTTCCAATTCTCTCTGCTTGTCTGATCCAAGGCGTTGCCTTTGACGCCAAAGGAGGGCAATTCTACGCAGCGTCACTGGAGCCTCTTGGTACTGTGTATCGGAATACCAATGTCGAATGGGGGGGGAATGGTGACTTTGGACATTACGAAACTTCTGAACGTGCGATATGGCATAGTCGGCTTTGCAGCTGCCCCAATGAAATGGATTGATTCCAGAGAAGCGCTTTATAGGCATCTAGGCTACCCAAATTCTCATGTGCCACCAACCACAAGTGGAGGCCAGTTTCGAGTAGTGGAGCGAGTGCGGCCCCGTGTCGCCATGTCTGCGACAGAATACTTGATGACCTTCGCGGCTCCGGGGCTGGCTCCGGGTCCGGGTGATGCTCAGATCTTAAATGACGATACGGCTATCATAACCCAGCTTCTGGCTGCTGTACCACTGGTTGAACCAGGTGCTTTTGAAATAATCTGGCCGGCAAACTCAGTCGACTCAGATGACGACGCTGCTCTCACAATGGCAGGATTGTCTTTGGGGATGAAAAGGTCCCTGCATGAACAGGCCGTAAGGAGCTTGCTGGTATGTGCCTTGCTTTCTGCTACCGAGAATCTGAGGGCCGTCGTGAAAGCTTTTCGTTACTTTGGATGAGCACGGACACGGAATAACGCTGAATCAATGTTCCAAGTCCAGCAAAGTGCGATTGCCGTGCACGATTTCGATATTGCCATCTTCGACGATGTTCTCGAGCTGGCCTACTTTCCAGAAATGCTGCGGCGGAATTTGCTAAAAGACTCCATTCGGCTTTGGAATACACGTTCAGTAGGACTTCTTCTACGGTTAGCCTTTCAAGATGGGGGACAACTCAACTTAGGTAAAGTGCAAAACCTTTCTGTGACAGCAATCCTGACAGCTTTGAATGCCCCTGAATTGGGAAAGACCTCCTCACTTTGCCTTTGTACCACCAATATTCGAGATCTTTCGAGGGAACTCATCGAAGGACTCTCTCAGTCAGACAGTCTCCGCGAAATATACTTCATGCAAAGTCCTTTGCGGGAGATCGATACGCCAGATGCGCCCCTTTTAGAAGCCCTTTCCTGTCATCCACACTTCTTTTCAAGAGTGAAGATCGTATTCGCAGGCTCACATTCAGTAGCCCTTCGCAAGACTTTCTGGCTCCCAGCTTTCACAGATAAGGGTCGAAATCCGCCTCTGTCCATATTTCCCATCCACCAAATTCTCACCCGCACCCAGACCGGCAAGGGTAATCTTCATGGCACCAAGAACTTTACATCCAACTCCGTTTACCTGGGCGATAGCCTCCTCGGCCCTGAACGTTTCGCCGCTGGCCTTCTGGCCTACCTCCGAACATCCTTCACGTGTTTTGGCTATATCAACTCCTCTGCGAGACTATTCACTTTCTCCACAGCGCCCTCTTCGCTTTCAGCATCTCCCCTGCTTTCGGCCAAACGTTCTCCTATCCCTGCAGAGAGCTTTGCGTTAGATGCTGACTTTCTCCCCGATGGCATCAGGCCTAAAGTCAGAGATTTGGATTCCGATGGCCGGACCCCCCTCGTTTTGTTTGAGCATTCCTGGGATGAGGAGGTAGAACATACTGCCTTTGAATGGGCTTTTGCCCGTGTCTAAGATCGTGCCGTGCCGGAGCGTCCTCAGCCAAGGACATTTGAGGGAACTTGCTGAGCAGTTAGTTCATGCGCCAGGGCAAGGGATTCTGCCTTCTGGAATTGAACCGTTATCCGTTTTTTTCTCGGGAAGAGGCAGTGGAGAAGCTCTTTGGTTGTTTCAAAGATGCTGGGGATCTGAACGACAGGTTGCGGAATGCTATGAAGGAAGATCCTGAAGGTAAGCTCCTCAAATTCAATAGCTTCGTATTTGATGCTAACTAGTACGGGTCCAGGTCGGCAGTGGTATCCGGAGCTTTTGTAGACGAGATAAAATGCTATGAAGGTGGTACCACATATTCGCCATGTCATATGGACAAATTATTGGCTTGGAGAATTACTCCATGTTCTATCTCACGTCGTGCTCGAGACAGTGCAGTGCGGTACCATCGCTCGAATCGGCTATTATTCAGATCGGACGAATCCTTAGAGGCACTATACAAAATCAACATTTGTAAATGTCACGAAACTTCCCTGGGGGAAGATTGTACTTATCGTCTTGCAGAGCGAGTTAAGCATTTCGGTTTGAATTCTCCAATCTTGGAGCATGAAACACTTTAACGTATACCCGAATCTCGACTGCGTCCAATACCCTACCCGGGAAAAGAAAAAGAAAAATTATGACATTTGATGGGCGAGCAAGTGCAACTAAAAGGTATGGCACCCTATCAATGATTGATGGACAAAACACAGAGTGTAAGCGGGACGAGAGTGACGGGAAGAGCATCGTAAGCGAGTCAACAATGACCTGCCCCACTCGAGACTCCCCTTCACGCCTGCAGGTGCCCCTGAGAGCGCCCGAATAACGTTCCACTGCGCAACGCCACCGCAGAACTCTTTCAGAAGTCAAAAAAAAACAATTCAAAAACATACAACAGCAGGTATTCGCTGGTGGTCACCCACCCAACTACTAATCTGCCGATCTGAGGCTTGTGTATGGCAGAGCGGACGGGATGCCCAATTTTCCTCAGTCTATGGTCGTATGTGGCAGATCCAAGCCATGAAAAATATATATCCTCGTTACTTTTTCCGCCTTAGACTTCAAACAGATAGAACAAATAATGAATGACTGCTTACCTACACAATCGTTGGGCGGTCATTGGTCATAAATCAGCATCACGGGTGAATATTTGGCCGAAGCAAGTTTATGCCTGGGCGGGAGCAGCGCTAATGCCTCGCCCTTGCCCTTGGTATGTCTTCAGTTGTACCTCGTTCCTTGCTTTTTGGAAACATGATTTGGCGATGCTGGATGCGAGCTTCGAAGGAGTTGGTTATTTGGGCACTCGGGAGTCGTAAACGGCCAAAGGCTTTTGAATGGAAAATATTTGTTGCATTTTCCAGCACTCTATATTGCTTGAGCTTGTGATTCGTTCTCGGAGGTCTACCACCTATAGGTACCACTGTTGCCTAGAGGCGCATGTAGGCGGCGTGGAATCCTGGTGATGCCATGCCTCACGTCCCCACGAGACTCTGCTTTCTCATAGTTGTTTTCACTCGTTCAAACACCGGCTGGAGTAGTCCCACCGTAACAGTGACGATGGCAACACCGGCCGCATCATCGACCCAGCTGTCAGCCCGTGACCCCTTGGCACTCTCGATGCCGCGATTGTCGGCCACTATTGAGCCGCCCTCACCATCAGAAGCCACCTCTGATACAGGGATCTATTCAGGACTTACTGTCCTGCGGCCGATTCGACGTCTCAAGCTTCCCGAAGATCGTATGACCCCTTACATGAATGCGACTGCTTGTGATGGTTGCAGAAACATCACGACCCAGGCCATGGTATCTGCTGATGGTCATCGCCTTCATGATATTGCTGCAGCACGGGCAGCAGCAATTAATCATTGCCAATTGTGTAGTCTGATAGTCAGTCAGATTGATTCAGACGTTGCCGATGACGATATGATTGTGATGAGAGTGGGAAATGTTAATGGTACGCCCTACTGCCAAGATGTATTGCTCGTTACAATTGGAAGTACAACTCTGGGACTGCTTTTCCAATTCGGCTTATATACTGATGAAGGTATCTTCATCCTGTTTTTTCATTCCTGAAGTATAGAGAATGGCCTGACAAGTTTCAGGAGACGCTGCTGGCGATATTATTCCAGGTCGGCGATTGGTTCAGTTTCCAGATCTCGAATCCAGTATCCTACTGGCCAGAACTTGGATAGACTTGTCGGCCGAATGTGATAAGGCACTTTTTGATCAGCCGAAAACTTTACCAAAACGATTGATCGATGTCGGGCACAGTCAGTCACCTAAAGTCTACCTCAGGGACTTCTCAGAAGCTTCCTGGGGTGATTTCGAGAAAACAGGACGCTATATCTGTCTCAGTCATCGATGGGACGCCACAAGCGGCGCGTGTACAACGGTTAGTGACAATTTTGAGGCTAGAAAGAAGGGCATAGAGTTCTCTGGCCTTCCGCAGACATTCCAAGATGCTATCAGAATCACGAGGGGACTCGGGTTGCAGTACATATGGATTGATACTTTATGCATCATCCAGGGTTCGAAGCCAGATTGGGCAGAGGAGTCGGCGAAAATGGGGTCTTATTACGGCCTAAGCTGGCTCACTATTGGCGCGGGCGTTGAGAGTGCACAAGGACTACTGGAAGTGAGGGAATTCAATATGGATCAGCTTCAGTACTGGAAAGTCGATCTCCTCGAACCCGGAAATTCTAGCTTGTACTTTACCAACGCACCTGTCAATTCTATCGTTGGAAACGAGCAGAATTCAATCCTTAGATCAAGGGGATGGACTTTCCAGGATGAAATTCTCTCACACCGATATCTTGGCTTTCAAGAAAATCAGATGTATTATCGTTGTGGACAGCATGTTTATTTCGAGAGTGGCTTTAAGGAGTGGCTATTTCCTCCTGTCGAAAACGACCGAAACGAGGGCGAAGCTCCACTTCATCCAGACCTAATTTTGGAAGACGACTGGCTTTCTGCCGTCATTACGGACTATTCGACTCGGGCTTTGAGCCAAGCAAGTGATAGATTGCCAGCCATATCTGGTATAGCGCATGAGCGTCATCGCCTTCGGGGCGGGCACTACGTCGCCGGGCTGTGGGAAGAGGACTTACCGCAAGCTCTGTGTTGGTCGAAAGAGTATGCCACAGGACAATGCTTGAAATCTGTCGGCTATCGAGCTCCTTCATGGTCATGGGCAGCAATTGATGGAGGAATTGTACCGACGAACCTGTACGACTGTGTGGTTGAAGCAGATATAATACATGTATCAACGAAACCAAAAGAATTCGATCCGATGGGAGCAGTTTTGGAAGGACATCTGGTAGTTTGCGGGGTAGTAAGATGTGGTTCGCTATCCACACATCAAGAACGGTCTTCGTACAATCGAAATGGGTCGATTGATAAGTACTACTTTCACCTCTCTACGTCAGAAAGGGATGCTGCCAAAGATTACATCTACTCCTTCATCCCGGATACGTCGGACTTTTCAGTGCCAAATGGGCCACTGTGGTTTCTTAATATCACTCCACAAATCGGACTTGCATTGATTCCAGTCTCATCCCATCTTCCAGGTGGCACAAGTACGTTCGAAAGAGTTGGATTGATCGAGATAAAGATTGATGAAGGGAATGGTGCCATTCGTGATCGCCAGGCATGGTTAGCAGTCAATCTTCAAGATCAGAAGCTTAGAACAACCATTACTATTATCTAAGAATTGATACAAAATATGCTGGTCGGAGTGGGTACTCACAAGCACAATTTCGATCTGACCGAAACCATAAAGCTCCTCTTAACCTTGAGGACTATAATTTTATGAAATGCTACCGCACGACTGGTGATTTGCTGGATGAATGATTCGAGATCCAAGGTCTAGACACTCGGATGCAAGAGGCGGGCAATCAAGTTGAGTTGAAGGAACGTCGAATTTGACCTAATCACGAATTCTTGAGATATGACTTGACTTTATGATGCTAATCCACCGAAAGCTGGAGGAATAGCCCAATTTCCCTCAGTCTATGGTCGTATGTGGTAGAATCGCCAGAAATAAAGGCTACATTCTAACCGGCGATTTCTCAAGAATAATCACTAACCGAGAAAGCAGAACCGAACTCGTGGAGCTGCGTAAGCTGCTGCCCAAAGCACGGACGTACATCGTGGATTCTAAATGTAGGTAGTTGATACCTTGGAGCTAAACATTGAAAGCTTTTGGCAAGTCACTCCTACTTCTTTATTTTATAGGTAGTCAGATGGGGTGACCTTCTTGGCCCATCTCGTGATTTCGGCACGTGTTGTCCATGCCGGGCAGTCCATGGTTGAGCTCTTTTATATCAAGGGTGTACTCGGGCTTATGTTCCTCTTACTATACATGCCTGCTCAAGCTTTTGCCAATTTCTCGCAGCAATCCCATACAATATCATTTTTAGCTGTGCTAAGCTGTACAGCCCCGATACCATTCTTCGGTAGCCAACGAAAACTTGTGACTACATCACAGGCAGAAGAAGTTATTAGTGTTACCGGCAGTAGAGAAGTCTAATGTCTCTAGAAGAAAGCCAACACCTTATAATTGTAAGATTCTGTGCAAGTTGATATAATATCCCCAGCCTTCAAGATCCCAGTGATTGAGTTTGTGTCAGATGCAACCTATTGATCTTACACCAGCCCGCACCGGCTACGGAGCCCGGATCTTCTCAACTATACCAACAGTATCCCCCTATACAATTATGCGAGCATCCGAAGGGTACTCTAACCATAGAACGATTATGATTCGGGCCTCTGCCTCCTGGGAGCGGACAAATACTCGGCGTCCTCAGGCGGCTCCAGCGCGCACAGCAAAGACATCGATCATGATATGCCCCTTTCAAGAAGGCCACATGTTTTGGCCCTAGAAAGACGAACGTGGATCGAATTCTTCCGGGTGTTGCTTTTTGGGTCTTATAGATGATTTCCATGGCATCCACGAGTTCAAGACACTTGTCGAAGTCAAAACTAGCCTCTGCCGCAGCGAGGTCTTCCTGAATAAGGCCCCATTCACAGCGGGACTGGATCTGAATACAAGCATCCCGTGCCTCTAAGTCGCGTTTCCGTAATACATCACATAGTGCCAAGAACTCCTTGCAATATTGAATGCCGTGCTTCCATTGCTTGTGTTCGACTGCTTGCTGCATCAGCTTTCCCAGAGCCTCAGATTTAATTGACATGATTTCTTCTAGCTTGATGCGGCTGAGCTCGCCGTTGTCCACGAGCTTCAAGAACCCATTGTAGAGCTTCTGACAGCTGTCAAATTGGACAGCATTCGCGGCTGCGTAGAACTTTAGAGTAAAGTCAAGAAGGCGCTCTCGATCAGTAGCAACGTAAAGGGCATCGATAACACTTGAGGTGAGGGAGGCGTCATTTGACTGAGGACTAGCACTCAGCTTATTTAGATGTGATTTGGCGGATTTGAAATCGTCTTTGAGCAATGCAGCCTGCCAGTCATTGAGGATCTGAGACTGGAGAAGCGCGGTTTCGAAGCAATCCATTATTGGCTGCAAGGGTGAGGGGTGCAATTCGTAGTCTACAAATATGCCATCTTTGCAAAGAGCCTCTAGTTTCTGTATCAGAGGTACTGTAGCGGCTATGTTGTTGCTCATGCACGCGCCGTGCAGGTCATTCATAAGCCCTGCCTCCTCTTTGTATCTGACCGAATTGTCATAAATCTGAGCAATCCATCCGGAGCCACTACTTGAGCCATTTCCCCACCACTCCCACCACTTACGTGGATTCTGCTCGAACTCTTTGGTAGCCATCGCAATATCTTCCACAGCTATTCCAGCTCGATGTAGCGTCTGGCTCAGAGTATTCGACTCCAGATTTCCTGGTACTCTCTCGGACCGCAAGTCGTCAGCAGTGTACCCTTTGACATCTATTTTCGACGGAGTGAAAGTGCACGAGACCAAGTAACTTATGTGTTGCTTCTTGATAGCCCTTCTGATATTGTCCAGTGCGTTGAATAAATGGCTCGGGGCCGAGACTTTGGTCAGGATAGCTCGCATTGATTCCACATGTTGTTCTGCCTCCTCAAACCGACATGCATTCGATGCCTCCGTGATAATGTTCTGGTGATGATCCAAGGCTCGTATCCAGTCGCCCGATTCATAAGACGTTTCGAGGGCATTATTGTTATCGTTGACAGCTTCTGAAGATGCAATCGGAGCTTTTACTAGGTTCTGTTCATCGAAACCGAGCATCTGCTTGAATTGGCGGATGTCGATGTCTACAAACAGGTCTGGCATCTGTTCCTTAGGCGCCCGTTGTTCAGAGCCTATCGTGAGTTGCTGGCATTTGTCTGTCCTCAGAGAATTGGCGGCTAGATTTCCTGCTCCATATATTTGCAACAAGCGAAGAATAATGTCAAGAATAAAGTTGCGTGGATTTGAAAACTCCATAGTAGGATCTTGAGCATCTTGAATACTGCTGATCAAACTGCCAATTTCATCAGTCCCGGCAGATAATAGATCCAACTGTTGTAGATGTGGGAGTGGTGAGCCGTTTTGATTGAGCCGGTCGCACAGTTCATATTTGAGTGACATCAGAGCTGACCAGCTTCTCTGGGGCCCAGCTTCATGAACCCGAGGGATAGAAAGAAACTGCACTAGGAGCAGACAATTCTGATAAAGCTGAGTATCCAAGGCGAGAACTCGATGATCCAGCGACGGAAGGAGACAAAGACCAATAAATGAAAACTCGAAAGTGCGCTCCAATTCCTGATTGTGGTCTTCGCAGCTCGATACAATACGAAAAAGGACTAGGATAAAAAATTGCACGTATCTCTCTTTTTGTTCGACTTTGTCAAACTTAATGGAAAGGAGCCTAAGGAGTTCGAAGATCTGTTCGTGTGCAATAGGACGTGTTGCCAGCGGCAAGGCGCTCAATAGAGTCGGGTCGCTAAAAGCGGCGAATACGCTCAAGGGCCAATGCTCAAGCGGTACGTCTATCAAGCAGAAGTCGACTGACGAAAGTAGATTCGCGAGTCCAATCTTGGGACCTTGTTTCTCCAGCACAAACTGAGTTTGAAGAGAATCTAGCGAGTAGCAAAAAGCTCTCCGCAGGTGCATCCTTCTCGCGGGTGTGATAAAAGCGGTCAGGTAGGCTCGTCCCACGACTGTAAACAAAGGGTGCACATGTATGGAGGCTCCGCCATTACTAACGCGGATATAGCCGCGATCCAAGGCGAATGACAGTAAAATCATAGGCCATCGATCGGAGGACCCGGCGTGGCCTTGTATCTGGAAATCCTGGCGCAGCGATACACTTGCCGTCGCAGAGAAGATCTCTTGAAGCGCATCTACCGAAACTGCCTCGTCCCAATACAAGGAAAAGAGACAGATGAAGAAGAAATGGCCTTGGCGGAGGTTAAGAGATGCGTGATGAATTTCTTGAACAAGTTGCGAAGCACCAAAATCCACCTGTTCCAGGTCGGCCACTGACGTAAAGAGGCCGTGGTGAAGGCCACGGTAGAATTGGCTCCATTTTAGTTTTAATACTTGCTGGAGCGGCAAGAGGTCCTGTAGAGCTAGAGGATTATTTCCTAGCAATTGGATAATGCTCACTAGGTGATCAGCATCCTCATAGCTCCACATTCGAGTCTGTCCGTCGCAATTCTGTAGCACTTGGTGGGAGAGATCAATGGCGCTAGCTAGGTCCAACCCTTCGAGCTCATAGAGAAGAGGCCCGAATTGACGACCTATCCTCATCTCTAGCCATCGTGCGTCTCCTCGTCTGTTAGCAAACAGAAGGCGAGGTTTCTTCTCGCTAGCATTTTGGCTGAGTGCCACCAGATAATTCATGGTTTGGCATAGACCTGCGACAGAGCTTTCGCTCAGTGCTGGAGCCAGATGCGATGGATGAGGCATGAGCGGAATGTCCAGACTATCGAAAATGAGGACCGAATCTATATCCAAAACAATCTCGGCCACGATTGTAATCACCATGTCGTTGTCGTAGGACTCGAGCGAACGAGAAGGTATGATCCATAGGCGGGATTGATGCTTGGGAACGTTGACTTGCGATAATAGTTGGCGGAGCACGACGAGAGATAAAACCTCGCCTGAAGTAATCCGGTCCTTGGAGAAATCTACCGCGACAATGGCGTCGACAAAGTTAGTTGATTTCCATAGCGAGACGGCACGTTTGAGGAAGACAGATTTCCCAACTCCAGCCAATCCATACAAATATACTGCGTTGGTTTGCAACAGCCGCTTTTCGAGTCTGAGAAGATCAAAATCACGGCCATGTAGTCCTTCTTTAAGCTGAGTAGAAGGGGATGCGTTCCACATGTCCGGGCGAAAGATTGTATCATGAGTGGATAGCCGCTGCCCCGACTCGATCGACTGTGCCAGTACACAGTGCAACCCAGGTCCATATGTGACAGCCACAAAGCTGTCCTGGCGTCGCTGCTGCCGATTATATCTTGCTGGCCGCATGGGATCCCTCCGCAAGATGCTCCGGCCTGCCGCCGCAGCCTCGGAAAATGTGTTGCCACAAACGAGCAAGGCATGGTAGAAGGCTTCGAGGAAAATAGCGGCGGCGCTAGCAGATATCTTGAACGACATACCAAGGACATTTCTGACGCCGTGCTTTAAGAACTGTTGGGCGATGTTCGCATCATCACCCAGGCATGCCCTCGCTGATTCGCATGCATTCAGGACGGCGAAGGGAATTTTGAATTTCTCTAGGACTTGGCCAACAAGGTGCCCCGGCACTGAAGTGATGCCATCGGATGCCAGATTGCTGAAGGAAAGAAAGCCGTACTTATTGAGTTTCCCCTGTCGAGTGCCGATTTTTCCATGCATGTCGAAATGCACCACGTGAAAATAGCCCTCGCCGTGGATGGCTCTCGCGCACTCCAGATGCTTCACGAATGCCGCGAAAGTCCCCGGACGGACCATTTCCAGTCGAATCTGGATGGGCTTTCTCGTGCCTGACAGGATTTTCTGGACCCGGATGAGCGCGTCTGTTGCGAGGAACGGGTTGACATCGTCGTGCGTCGATGGATTTTGCGTCATGTTCCGTGCTACTACGACGAGCAAGTTGAGTGTCAGTGTGCCATCAGGTTGCCTCCAACAGTCAAACCGGTCGGCGTGCGGTGGCCGTTCATTGCGAGGCGGCGACATAGATCGCTCCACGACGACTGCCAATCTTGGATGGCTCCAGAGTCCTGGGTCTTCAAGCGTTTCCCAAAATAGGCGGTGGATGGTATCGACTGAGCACCCTCCTTCAGCGCTACTGTGGCACACCTCGATGGATAGCAAGATCGAATCCAGATTGAAGGGTGCTTCTTCGAGTTCGGGGGCCAGAATCTCCCGGAGTGACAGCTGGCGCAGCAAATCCTCGGGATAGCTCTCCAGCAGAAGCTCGGCTTCTTGCGCCCGATCTTTGGAAAAGGGCAGCCTTTCGACGTATTCCTCGAGGTACCATCGGCAGGTCGACCTCTGACCCTGGTTGAGAGGATCCCTCACAGGGACATCACGCTGTACAATCACGCCGTCCTTGAACACCTGTACCACCCACCCTTCGACGGATTCTCGTGCAACGAGCCGTAGTGACACTTGTGTCTGGTCAGGCATGGTGGTGATTTTTCTCTTCAAACACCAACGCTTCTGCATGATGTCAAAGAAGGGCCGGAGATCCCCTTACTATTTGTTCGAACTTGCTGACGTCCGCCACCTCGAACGAGCCCCCGGAGCACATGGTGGCAGCGAGTGTTGGTTGGTTGTCGACAATGGGTGTGCCATACCGCGCCGCCCTCCTGCATGTCAATACATGTAAGGATGGTGCAGTACAAACAGGGGGCTGCTGTTTCATCCGCAAATTGAGCATCCGAAACAGGAATGTGTCGCATATCGAAATGAAGACGCGCTGCCGGCTTGCCGTCGTATCTTTCTACACATATGATGGTGACAACAGCCCGTTGCGCAACCGGTTTGAAATTTTGCTTCTCACTCACCTCCGCTCACATGGCTCAACCGAGTTTTTTTCTTCTTGACCAGCCAATACCAGCGACCGAGATAAAGAGCTTCTTATGTCGAGTGGTTGTCTCGCCAACGTCGCCTCTCAGTCAATTCGCGCCCTTTTCACTTCCCGGAACACCAAGCCACAACACGGACGAAATTATACCCTCAATCCTTCCGGAGCCGTCGTTGTCGACCTCGATTAAAGCTTTCCGAAAGGCTGCACGCGAAAGAGGAGGATCTGTGAAACTTTCCAACCTCGTCAGCTTCAATGTCTCCCGCAGCGAAGAACGAAGCAGTACGCTTGAAAGTGAGAGTATCAAGCGCTATGTCCTGCCTAACCCCGAGTACTACTTCCAAGAGCTCATGGGGAACGATCATTACTCGCGAGATGTCCGTACGTTACTTGGGAAGGTCTGGCCCCGTCATGCCTACCTCGTGACAGGCTTCCTCACTACGATAAAAAGCGCCTGGAAGATCGATGCAAGCCGTAATAGTGATGCAGCGCTCCAATTCACCGTCCCCGTCTGCTCTGTACTCCCAGCCGCTGTTTCAGGAGCCTTAGACATTGACAGCGGCCTAAGGGGCGCTTCTTCATCCCAGCAAAGCGACGAGAGAGCCGTGGCCGAGGAGGAGATATTCGCGGTCTCGTACTCAGTTGCGCGACTCTCTTACAAGCCAACCGCAACAAAAACACTTTTCACCTCAACGCCAACCATTGGCCCGCCCAGGCGGGCCAAAGCTCACCACCTGGCCTTCGGGCGTGATGACGGAGAGAAGGCGGAGGAGGAGATTGATTGGGACTCTGACGACGCCATGGAACAGTTCCAAGCTGGCTCGATCAAAGTTAATCAAGCTATTGACACGGATGTCATCATTTCTGGGATAGAGACTGATAAAACATTTCTGGATTTCAGAGAGAGAGAATGCGTTGTATTTGAGTAGGATCACCTTGTTCTACAGAGCAATAACATTCTTGGGGGTAATATATAAGTTGTTTCAAGTCTAAAATCAAACTTTTAGAAATCCAAGACTTTCCTGAATATAGCCTCAGATAGTTCTAACAACACAATGGTATTGTATCCTCTGAAGGAAAAACTCGGATGGAAAGTGTACCTTCTTCATCTACGCCATGCCACCTACAATCCTATGATTCTGCTACCTAAAGAATAAGAATTTAACTGGACGAGCCCCGATAAAAAAAATCTTGAGGACCTACATCTAAAGATCTAAGATCTCGGATCCTGACTTTATTCGTATGTGGCATGCATGTGAGTATTACGGGTTTAATAATAGACAAGATTCTTGCATCTCCAACCACACTCGCCTCTTGAAGCCGCAGTATCGAGCCCATGAGATGTAAAGCTGCTGTCTGAACCCCGCCCGACTGGCCAAGCCTAATACGCTCCTAACACGTGGCTGAACCTGGTTTTGGGGGGTCTTGAAATTCCGCCCAATCCGAGAAGAGGAGCTCGCGCTGGAACCTGCATCTTCCTCATCGGCCTGTTCTTGAACGGCCGAACCAACACACCAGGTCCTAACATGTAGCCAGGAGCTGGTCGAGCAGTGGGATAACTCGTGGCTTAGCAGCGCACCTATTCCTATTCCTGGAGCACCAACTTTGGATGTGCTCCGCCTCATTACCTTCGCTGTGGCTGTGAGAGGGCACACCTGCCGTTCTGAAGACTGTCCCCGCGTTATCAAGATATTTGAGAGTGTGATTCCAGGCCTAAGACCAGTAACAGTTCCTTGCCATGGACTCACAATACAGATTACAAAGTAGCATCAACAGGCACAGGCGCACCCCAAGCATAAGTATAGCAGGGGCCAGCAAAAATCGAAACGCAAGCCTCCCATCTCCCCCCTCCTCCCCCCAGCCTGCCTGAGCTAGGGAACGTCCCGATCCGCCGGGCCTCCAGTGGCGGAGCCTCAGCCATCTAGATCAAAAGCCACCACATCTGCTGCCTGAAGAGTGTGGTTACTTATAAACAACTGACAACCGTCAGAATTCGGTGCCCTTTTCGCGGCTGCTGGCGCCTCCCATTACCAGTGCAAATTGCTATCAGAATGCCTTCGGTATAAGCGGAAATGCTGCAACGATTAGACCGACTCGCCAAAGAACACCGAATCAAATTCGCTGGCGACTTACCCTCGTCGAAATGGCCCTGGTGCCACAGGGAGACGCTAAAATGCGTGACGGAGCTTGGGGAGAGGAAATTCGACTCGTTCGCTACTGCACCCAGTGTAACAAATGATGAGCCCTGGAAAGTCCACGTCAAGCGCCAGGCAGCTCTGCTCGTCGAAAGTTCACGACGATGTCATTAGCGAAATGAGAGCAGTTGGAGATTTGCCTGCGAGCCGTTCATCTTTGCCAGACTGGAGGCAGAAGTAGTTTGGTACTATGCTATTCCCTCCACCAACGTGATTGCCGCTCGAGTCCAGCTGCTAATGATTGTGAAGCAAGAATTGCCGAAAGCGTGTTTGGCGCTCCGAGATCGAGGCAAGTCGAGAGGAAACATCAGTTGCAGCTGCATCATTGCGAGGTCGGCAACGGAATCGGGAGCCATGTCGATGTTCGCGAATGGCACGTAGCCAGGATTAGTATGGCTGGCTCTGTTCCGCACTTTCAGCGGAAGAAGGAAAATGCTTTTTTTTCTTGATCTAACAATTTCTTAGTCTCGAGGCAGTCGGTCTGAACCAAATTTTCGGCCATCGCGAAGATGAACAGGTTCGACTCGATCGAGCAGTAGCTGCACAACTGCACAAGGATATCCAGAAACCGGACACTATATTCGGGCTTCGTGAAACTCGGAACATCCAGAATCTCCTCTATGACACGAAAAAGAGAGAGCTAGAGCTCGAAAGCGGCGTAGCTGTCCAAGATAAACAGCTGCACGAGTTGTTAGACCCATCACCTCTCAATCAGCCAATAAGTCAAAAAGGCGACAAACTACTATTCCCATTTCTAGTCTTGGAGGCAAAATCCGGTACCTCTGATAGCGATTGGTATTCCATACAGATGCAAACTGCTTTCCCCATCAAAGCATTCCTGGACACACAAAATCGTTTACGAAGTGCGACTGCTCTACGGTCGAAATGGCGGGCAGGCCCACTAGTTTGGTTCTTCGCAAACAAAGGAGAGGACTGGAAGCTCTCAGCAGCGTATATGGAGTAGGGACATCCCAGAACAGGCGTGACATGCAGTGTAGATTATGTAAGTATATCCATAATTCCAGACCATCTTGTTATTCAAAAGTATCTAAATCAAGTATTAGCTCGTTGTGGACCTCTGGAAGGGCTCTATTAGTACCCGCAACGGAGCCTTGCAGCTCTTGTTGCTGGTCGATTACATCTTCGATTGGGCAAGAGACGTCTATCGAGACGACATTATCCAAGAGCTCAGGACCCTGGCATCAGGCGAGAACGATACTGCCAGCATTGTTTACTCGGACACTGATATTTACTCCACTCGTCAAGTGGAGTACTCAGGTATCCCCGACCCAGAGGATGTTGAGAAGTTCAAAGACTACATTTCCAACCAGAAGGAGTACATCGCCTTGGACTCGGCCAGAGGTATCGTTCGTCATGCTACCTTCGTAGAGTCGAGGTATTGCACCATATTTGTTACTCCAGACAATGTGCAGACTCTCCTGCAATCTACGCGACAAACAAGGACGCAACAATTGTGTCGCCACATCTTGAATCATATGTCTGGATCAATGCTTCTTGATCTACCGACACTAGTAGCAATGGAGAAGCAGTGGACTGGGAATTCTCGGGTGTCGCCGCTCGACTATCTTGCACAGATGAAATTTTACTCGGTAGTATCCTGTACCAACTATTTATCAGGATCTTGGCACCAAGTTCGCGAGCTTCATGTTGTGGCTATTGCCGAAGGTGCATGGGCAGCTATCGTCGCCGCGTCGAATTTGAAGAAAAATAGGGGAAAGGCTGCAAGACCTTTTCTCGCGGATACGGCAATGATGGATTCCATGCTGACGACACTGCAAAGACTCCAGGCAGGCTCTCTAGCAGAAACACTTCTTGCTGCAGTAACGCGAAGGGCGGTGAAGATCAAAACGATATTTGACATTGAAAACCTCGTCAACATTCGCTCTGCTAGATCGAGCTCCGCCGATACCGATACCTCGTACACAAGCTCTGTCGAAACCAAATTTTCTAGCCCTGCCGTCTGCAAAGTCGTTCCAGACGATGGTGTGTTTCGCGATATCGTACATTACATCTACAAGTCTCTCAAAAGGGGAAACCTAGAGCCACAGGAGCCGTTCATGAGGATTTCCAAGAGGTTCGATCAGCAACATCTGCTTCAATTCGACGTAGAACCAATTTCGACCATTGAAGCATCATTAAATGTATCTGATAGTGGATGTGTCTTAATTAGCTCCTCCTGCCACTCCCACGATCCGGACCGTACCAAGTCTGAAGTCTGTATTTATAAAGTGGAGGGAAAGCCAGCAGCTCCCTCTCGAGAAGAGCTATTCAATTGGCTCATGGAAACAGTGGAGACCAGAGATGTGTACCATACCACACAAGATAATGGTACATCCAATCTCACCAACATAAAAGAAGTTCCTTGGAATCTCAAAAAGACGTACGGGATATACAGTGAGAACTACGATTTCCTCGGGTTCTTGAAAGATCTCGGCAGTGAGATCGGTAATCAAAGCGTCCCCTGCATGCAAGGATCGCTCAGAATGTCAGCCAAGTCGGGATCTTATATGTTCACAAGAAATCTTATTCCATGGAAAGATCCGTGGCGGCTCGGTGGCAACGTAGCAGGGCGTATGTTTACCGTGTATCAACTGATGGTTAGCGAGGTTTGTTACTGGAGGACGACGGCGGAACTACTGAGCGCCGAAGATATCACCTGCTGCGAGCTCTGTGCCGCATTATTGGAAAGTGATATTGGTACCTGCTATGAGTGCTTGGCGGCACTCAGAGAACCTGATATCCCAAGCTGGCTTGAGAATTTAATGCGAGGTGGGTCGGGCTTCCCGGAGGAGAACGAAGACAGTGCCAGTTCCGACTCGAGTAGCACTAGTTATCTCTTTCCTAGGACGGGTCGAGACCAATGGAGACAGAATTTAGCTGGCTACCCCGGCTTGGAGGAGGATTTTGATGATCTGGTGGACCTGTTCTCTCAATACGTAAAGTTTTCAAAATGGGCGTCGGAGCAGCAACGGGCTTGGTATATGAGGGCGGGCACGAAACGCAAGAGGCAGGTAGAAGACGTCGCAGGTGGAGAAGCCGAAGCAGAAAAGGAGCTCCATGATGAGTCCGATGGTGGTTATTAGCAAAGGAGTTTGGCAGTAATCCCTTATCGTGTTTTTGAATATTTAGGAGCTTCTGGTTCTGGTTGGGCGTTCATGATAGTTACAAACAATACAATTCCAGAGAGACCCAAAGGGAACATGGATCTGGGGTATCATTTCTAGGCTTTCGAACTTGAACAATACTAAGATTCACTTCCTGAGACACAAGCACAAGTGTTACATATGTGATACAAGATTTCATCTTGACTGATTAGATAATAGAATGGTTTTCTTTTGTAATCGCGGGTCTGTAAACCCAGAATCACACAATTGGATCGAAGACTAGATACCTGGTCCTCCTGCTTCATCATCAACTTGCTACTTATGACTTACAGTGATTGTCTCTGCTGCTACCTGAGGCCCGAAACTGGCAGCTCAAAATCAGCCTCAAACTATGTATTCCAAATCGTGTTGTTGCCAGAATTGGGGCAGTCTGGCTGCATGGGGCGCTACCGTCCATGGTGTTCTTAGCTTCGGTTGGCATTGACCTAAGCCGATGACCTGGTCTGGGAATGCTGTTGCAACGAGTCGTATTCAAACAATCGCCAAGAAAGTGATCTGAGATACAAGGTCCTGATTCTTGGGTTCGGGATGGCGTGTGAGATACCCAAGCGCGATCTTCACACGAATTCTGAAGATCTACGTTTGAGGTTTTTGTGGCGACTGAGCCAAAAGCTGAGTATGTAGCCCAATTTTCCTCAGTCTATAATCGTATGTGCCAGCAAATCCTATAAACTACATCAACTTTACGCCGTGAAAAGTGAAGTCTCCAATCATCGTGTATCTTTGAATGCGAATCAAGAGAGCTGCAAGGATTTGCTGCCCTATTGCCCTATTGCCCCAATTCAGGTACGACACAAATAGTCAGAAGGCTATTTTCACATGGCTCAAAATGGCTGAAGACTAGCTTTTAGAAGTCAAGCCACGCTCAACCCGCTCGACCTGCTCGACCCGCTCGACCCGCTCGACTTCCGGAGGCAATAAGTTCAGGCTCACTGCCCAGTTCTGCCAGTATTATTTGCCTGGGCAGAACAAAAGCGGTGAGCCTACACTTATTGCCCGTACCTCCGTACATGGGGCGGTGTGAGACATCTCCATTCCAGGAAGACTCAAGTCCTGATCAGCTTGCACATGGAAACTGCACTGCACTGCACTGTGTTGTATCACAGCTCATCTCAGATTCCTCATTCTTCCTGTAATTCTGCCAAGTCCTCGAGCAATCTTTTCTCTCCTTCGTCGAATGCATCCCAATATGTCTCGTCCATTTCTTCAACTGTGACATCGTCATCACCACCTGCTGCACTTACTGTGAGTTCGACGATCTGCTCCGTGCCACCTTCTCCCAGAACCACGCCTCCCGCGAAGATGTCATCGGGGTGAAGCTGAAATTCATTCTCAGCCATCGTCGTCTGTCCATTCCAGGTTTTGAAAGTTGTCTTCAGTAACTGGAACTTCGCTGCCCATACCATACCTCCAAATAGCTGGGACTCTACCTCAACTGCCATGCCCCTGCTTATGTCTATGGATGCTCCGACTGGCGCTGTACACATCGCTGTAACCGCTGCTGGATCGATTGCCAGCTTGAGACCTCTCTCCTTGCTTTTGACAACATGGGACTTTGCATCTTCGAGCTCGAGAAGACCTGTCAAAAACCAAATCTTAGGGGTTCTAATCAAACCCGTTCTCATCGCCATGTACCGGCTTCTTGTCACCGATGTCCAAAGCTGCAATTTAGACTTGGCGTCTTGATTTGCAAGGACTCGTGAAAGAAACTCCATCGGTCTCGCCAGATCCGTTAGCACCTTGCGTGACAATGTGCAAATTAGCTTACGCTTTGAGCTCAATGCGACGACCCTTCTCAGCCGATATCAATTTCTCGCTCTCGGTGGAAAATTGCGGACCAACCTCACCACCCCCGAGAATAAGAGCGTCGAGACCCAGATTTCCCGTCTTCGACGTACTCAGCTTGCCGTTCCAGTCCCTGATATGAGCCACATCTTTGAGCTCAGTATCACTTTAGCAATTAGCAATGGCTCACAACCCCGATGAGATGAGAGGTCATTCCTACCTCAGACGCGGAAATGAATGGTACTTTCTACTTGTCGGATTTTGGTAGCTCTCCAACACAAGATGGCCTAAGGCCAGCAGTTCGGGCTCAAAGCCCCTCCCAAATAGGAAGTATGCTCCTTCTTCGATATGTGGCATTTTCGAGCTTAACTTTTTCAGAAGCTATCAGTTCACGAAAATAGATTCGTGGTGATTTGATGGTAAATGACTTGTTTTAAAGCTCGAGATCGTTCCCCACGTGTCAAATTTTACATTTCATACTGAGCGTATTAAACACAGAGATATTCTCTATTTCCGACAGATTGCATTAATTGCATAAGCGCCGTCTTGGAAGGCACAGAGCAACCTATAACAAGGATGTATCTGCTCGTCGAAAAGCATCACATGCCAGCCGCAATCAGCTAAAACCTACTGAACCTTTCAGACACAGAGATTCTTTTTAATCACCGACAGGTTGCATCTGTTACGCACGCGTCGTCTTGAAAGGCGCAGAGCGACCTATCATAGGGATGTAGCTGCTCACACTTTCTGCAAAAAGTATCGCATAAACCCCGCATAACCGCCACAATCAGCTAAGTCTGCTGAACCCATCATGTACAGAGATATGTTCTATCACCGACACATTGCATCTATTGCACATGCTTCGTTTTAGAAGGCGCAGAGCGACCTATCATAGGGATGTATCTGCTCGTCTTTTCTACGAAAAGTGTTGCACAATGGCTATAGTTAGCTAACATATCTAAAGTGAACTGAAGCTCTTCCCAACCGGGCCCAGCCAGAGGTAGCAGAGACTTCATTTTATCTTCCAAGCGCCCACATGAGACTGTCCTCTATGGTTCTTGATCTACAGCAACACAGCAACATTCTCCGAAACACCAGTATCCTGATCAGTATTCATGGATCTCTTCGAGCTCTCACGCCTTTTCGGCGGATCTCTCTTTGCGGATGACTATCGAGGAGACTTCACGCAGATATCTGCTTCAATCGAACGAGATGGAACAAACAGTGGATACGGACATGCTCATGATCATCGTTTGCTACTTGAAAAGTTGCTGCGGAAAGCAGTATTTTGGACGTTGTCTGGGAATCACGCCAAGGCACGACATTGGCTGCAAAGCTTGAGGCATCAAAGCGGCAGCGTTGACGGGCATTGGGAGAACCGTCTTAAATGTTACAATTTGCTCAGTTTTGTCGATCGGCTCCATCCGCCAGCCATCCGGTTCCGCTCTCAATTCGGTGGCTCAGCAGCTGTTATCTTTGAGGCTCAAAACCAACACTTCCTAGATGAACTGCTGTCATCAAACTCGGAACATGGCAGTCTGGAACAACTAGAACTCTCAATTCCTCTTCGTATCTACCAATATGATATTCATCTATGGGCAATGCAATGTCAGCACCCTAGCTTTGCACGCCCGGAATTATCATTGGGCAGCTCAGATCTGTTGTCCCACATTGGCGACCCTTTCCCAGCCGGATATGTCGAATCAACAATGCAGCTGCACCTGACTGCTATGGCTGGCTCACTGAAGCGACTTAGCTACGAGGCTGAGGCTGCCCGATTTCCTAAGATACAGCACAGTTTATCGACAGTAGTCTCGGACTTCTTCGAACAAAATCAAGATCTGGTTGGCGAGGCATTGTGCCTCATTAGCAAAGCGGACAAGCTAACTTCGCCGCCGTTCACGAGCCCACTTGCCCTCAACTTTGTCGTTGAGGGGAAGCTGACTGGGATAGTCAACAGCGTATGGGACTTCGAAGAGCCCAAATTTGCACTTCGAGCAGATGCAGATGCCGAGTCTCACTACCAGAATGCCATTTATCTCATGGAAGCTGCTGGAAGTCCAAGGGGACGCGCCGCTGTTCTCTTGAGACAAGCGGCTGTCCTCCACATGGAAGCGCTTTTTCATTGCCGGAGTCGAAAATCTCACGCCAAGAACCAATTGAGTGAGGCGTCATCGAAACTGCAGGAAGCCCTTCATGGATTCAGAGGAGATGAAGCCAATACGGCCCTAGTGAATTGCCATCTAATCCTTCTGGAAATCAGTCATCATGGTCCAGATCCGGACAATGGGACTCTCGGTATCGAAAACAGAGCGGCTGAAATTGGGGTTTGGGGCAAGCATGCTGAGAATACAGTGTTATCACAGTTCTGTGCACTCTTGATGCTTCGGTTTGGACGACGTATGTTCTTGGACCATTGGCACCTTAAGGTCGCACTACTCTGCATATCCTGTGCTAAGGCAGTCCTCAAGGCGTCTGATGACGAAACCTTTCTTCTTCAAGCTCTTTTGGCTGAGGCTGACGTGGTTCATTCAAGCGGAAACTTTTCTCAGGCTGAGCTGGTTCTCCGCGAGGCTCGCAAATCCCTGGATGCTGTTTTGAAGTTGCTGAGAGAGCTTGGGCAAGCAGGCAATAAAACTCAAAGAAGCCTCAAAGGACCAACAGCAAACCTTCTCTCATTCTATGATAGTGTTGCTTCAAAGATACTCATGAGTGCGGCTGATCCAAGTGCCCTGCAACAATGGAGGGATGTTTACTCAAGACTGGAGTTAGAAGTAGCCACAGATTACTTCTTGGATATTACCCCTCTATGTGGCATTCCAGGTCCTACTCATGCTTCCGGTAGCCCGGCCACGTCACCATTGGATTTTGCTGCAATTCTCCGGGAACAAAACGAGAACAGGAGACTTGGGGAAGCCTACAGTACAAAATACAATGCTGCATATACAGAACTTGAAAGAGGGAATATTGATGGGTATGATGGTCAACTTGCCGAATTTCTGACCTCAACCAATTCCATGGCAGCGTCAAAGGACCAAATTGCGACATTCAGGGTCATAGTCATTTCTGCACTTGGAATTCCCAGCGAAGCGGCTCGGCAATTACCGCTAGCAGTTCCAAGGCTCTTTGGACGGGAGGAAACAAGTGCCATCGAGAAACTTGGTCAAATCTCTTACCAAGGAGTGACTATTGATATGTCGCTTCAGATTGATAGGAATCAGGCCCAAAGAGGGATCTCGCTGTGTTTTCTTTGTCAGGACTGGGCGTCAGGACTAAGACTGTTGCACACCGCCAATCAATTAATGCCTGGTTACCTGACAATCGGCGATGCTACAGTAAGAGGATATGACTGGATGTTGGATTCATGGATCGGTGCTATATATGAGCACAACAGCCGCCACGATGAGGCACTCCAGTGGTACCTACGTGCACTGCATGTTATGGAAACTTATCGTAGCCAGAATGCAGATGCTGCCGCACGGAGTGGATCACAGTCGTCCATTCATGGTGCGGAGCTCTTCTCTGGGTTGATTCGAGTCTCTCTTAGCAACGGAGCCCGCTCTTTGCAGCACCAGAGCCCAAATACCTGGGGGTTACCGTCCAACAGCTGGCATGATCAGGCTTTGATTTTCATGGAGCAGTCTTCAGCAAGAACGCTTCTTGAATTTTTGATGTCGCAGCCAGAATTGGGCGAGCAACTAGCGCTAGAGCAATGGGCGGAGTACACGTATGTCAAGCTTCAAGTTGCTGACCTGAGCACCATACCGCGTCAGCAAGAGTCGGAAGCGGAAGGCCAAGGCATTGAGACGGAGTTGGCCTCATTGAAGGACCAGCTGAGAAAGATTGAGGACGATCAAGCTGCTGCTACCCAACAACTGCCGAGAATGACACAGTCCTTGCTACAAGCGTCACGTTTCAACATCTCCATGAAATCATTGCTCGCCACTATCCCCCATAATGCCGCCGTTATTGAGATTAACCTGTCTCGGAGCGGTATCGTCGTTTTCTGCGTGACGCGTACAGGTATTCAACAGGTCCATCGAAGTAAAGCAACGGTCATCCAAATGAGGCGGCACATTTTGAAGTACCTAGGAGAGATTTCAAAATATCAGAAATCGATGGAGGAACCTTGGACCCAATTGGCCACTTCGGCAGCATCAACAACACTAGCCTCCGTCGAGGATCTGAACTACAGGTCAGCTCGCATCTCGGACGAGATAATTGTCCCGTTCACCAAGATCATTGCCCAGAAAGAACATATCATATTCGTCCCATCTCATGAATTCAATATCTTTCCTCTGAGCGCTCTGATGTACGCAGGGCAGCCGCTATTTATTTCCAAAGCTGTCTCCCAAGTACCCAGCCTTGCCACCCTGAGGCAGCTTGCCTCCAGGCCTCTTCGTGAAAAACCGCTTGTCGTTTCGACAATCTTCAACACTCACGAGAGAAGGAAGTTGAATCCGCCACCGAATGCATCGCCGTCGACTCCCATGGTCGGTGTGAGTGCTCTTCTCACGTCGCAACTGTTTGGCTCTCCTCCCATTTATGCTCCCACTTTGACTGACGAGGATTTTCGCTCGACTTACGACCGATCTGACATTGTGATCTTGTCTACACATGGTATCAGAAGCAAGTACTCGCCATGGCAGTCTTACGTCAAGCTTGCAAGAGACTTTCGGGTAATGGAATTAGTACAGTTCAGAACCAATGCAGCTCTGGTCATTTTCGGTGCCTGTCTGTCCGGCATGGGGCGTGTGACTGCTGGTAATGATGTTCACGGATTCTCGCACGCCGTGCTTCAATCCGGTGCGCAGACTTACATGGGGGCCCTCTGGAGTGTCAGTGACTACGTCACCATGCTACTACTACTTGCCTTATTCCGAAAAGTGGCAGAGTCAAAAAGCAACGTCAGCCTAGCAAATTGCTGGCAACACGCGCAGAAAGCTGTTTATTGCCTTGACAGTACTTCCGCTGTGGAGATGTTAGAAGAAATTAAGAACGAGCTGGATAGGCTCGAAGTCGATGTTGTGAGTGCCGAGCCCCTCGGAAAGAATGGCAAAGGCAAGATCCAGCTCGAACGCATGATCAAGGATATTCAAGACGGGGTACTGAAGACCAACTTCAAGCATCCTTACTATTGGGCGCCCTTTGGGCTGGTGGGAAATGGCGGACTTTGTCTATATGGAGAGAATGACTCTGGTCATGGAGCGGGTGCTGGTACTGCCACATAGTGCAAGACCAGAACTATTAAAGAGAAGAAACCTCCTGGGGCATGATTCCCCTACAAAGCCCGGCTTTCTTCTCGAGGTATCGGATCTGGAGTGTACCTGCATGACAGAGGCGTCACTGGACCTTCTCATGCTGAGATAAGCATAAGCTATTTTTGATAGCCTGTTCTACTACTGCAGTGGTTGTGTTCCAGAACCCCGGGAGTTATGCGGCGATTCTTTCTGATCCCTTTCCGGAGGCTTTGTTGGTACTCACTGCCCTTTTGGGTGGGAATGGGAGTTGCTGCATAGTAGCAGAACAGGATCGTCGTATCTCAGCCTAGCTTAAGCCTCTTGTGTCTGAATTTCTTGCTTCGTGTGGGTTTGGGGTATAATGGTCGGCGCACCCGCGGCTAAGATCAAACGCAGGTTGGATGAATCTCTTTCACCACTCTCCTCGTCGTCGTTTCTGGGGGTCTTGCGGCGGGATAGTGAATTCAGTCACGAAAAAAAAAGCGAAAAGGTGGATTCTTGGGCAACGAGATACTTGTGATGCGTGTACGATCTTTCTGGTGCTGAATTTCTCACAAGCTAGTAATAATAGCGATAATTATTCCGAATTGGTGTGTTTTATCATCAAAATTATCAGTTCTTAGGTCTCGCTTCTCGGATCCAAGTTCTGGGGACCAGCTGCGTGAGTATTCCCTCAATTGAAGGGAGTGTGTACAAGATCTAGAAACCTTTAGAGGCTGTTGCTCTTAGGGCTATGTAGATTGTCCAATTTTCCTCAGTCTATGGTCGTGTGTGACATTTTTGATGTTAGGATGGCATATAAATAGTTCTGGAAAAGGCTACAACTCAAATTACCAACACAATTTGCTTCGACTGACTGCAATGAATTATTTCGCTTCGTCGAAGTTGGTTGGGCATTCGGAGTTGAAGCCGAAGCTTATAATGGAATGTGGATACGATGCTCCACAGAGCTGACCAGAATATGCTTATTGACGCTCCCTGAAGTATCCCGACAACAACATATCCTTCAATCTTGTGCAGCCCATCTATTCCACCACTCCGCAACTGTACCGCTGTGGATTTGGTCCTCCTAAAGTGTAGCTCTTAACATTCCAAAGTGTCCTTCGATACCGATTTGAGCCTTGTCATGTCAGACTTTGTCCATCACGTGCCCCTAGCACCGAACTTTGGATCTGTCCGTTTTCTACCCTGCTTCACCAGTGTGAGTATATGAAACCTCCTCAGTCACTCGAGCAGCGGATTGCTCACCTCAACAGGCTACCCCTTCAAAGAAATCATTGTCATAAGGGTAAAAGAGAACCAACAAAGCTGTATGACGATCAGCATTATGAACTTGTGCTAGAAATCATTCTTTATCACTATTGCACATCAGACATACTGTGAGTTCCCTATCTCGTCGACTATCAGCGATCGAGCCTTCCTCACTAGCTTTCACTCTTCTTCTTCCGCTCAAGTTCACCAGCGCTGTGTAGAATCCAAATCCATCTCCTCATGCTCGTAATGTCCCTACCGTTACCACCATCCGATACTTTCACTTCTTCATCATTCGAAGAAGTACAAGACTGTCGCCAAGGACACTCTGTCGCTTTGCGTTGCTCTTCTCGCCTTATTTCCATCTCCCACTCATCCCTAGCCCGCTTTAACAATTCGTGCTTCGCCCCAACAAAATTGCAGACCCGGTCCTCGACTTGAAGCGCAAAGTTGGCAGTTGCGACCAAAAGGAAGAAACGGGACCCTGTGCTTGTATTGTGTTTGGAATTCGATTTTGAGTGACCTTGGCTTTTAACTGTAGGCCTATATAGTGGTGGAGGTTCCTGCGGCGTATTCAAGCATCTTGTGACTCGTTCCACAAGTGGGGTAAAGAGTCGAGTGTGGGCGACATTCCAAATTGGATTCGGTTGCTTGAGCTTGAGTTTTGTCACTATGCTAGGTAACATTCTTTCGATTTAGTATTGTTCTTGTTTTCGAAGAGACTTGCAGGTGATGACACTGAGTCGAGTTTGCTGCATGTTTTAAAAAAGAGGAATTGAGGATGTTTGAGATCGGCACTGTGGTTTGTTTCAAGTTCAAGTTTTGGTGTATATGAATGTCGTGGATGTGCGAGCCTTTAGAGATGATGCTGAGCCTAACCGTAGTGTACCAGAATCCAAACCTCTTAGTCCAAGATCAAAGTGGCCACATTCGGCAAGGGTCATCTATCACTTGGTGACACCGGACCATTTTCGTTTGAAATATCTACTTTATAGATAAGATAGTAGTCGGTGAGCCAACTTCGGGAGTGTCGAGCATAGAAATATTGCAAGTCACATACTCTGAGATGGCTTTCAAAAATAGCTGGCAGAAAATGTTGCTGCGGATGGGGCGCCCAACCTTACCTAACTCACCTTTCGTTATGATATTTCTGGGCTCGAATTGCATGTTATGATTGTGTCGAAGAAATCATATGTGAAAAAATCCAGGAGCAAATTAAAACTTATCAATGCATATCCACCTAATCCAACACAATAACAAGCATACGGTGGCGCCCACAGCAATATTCCACTACAACTACCAGTAGTTGGGGTTTGGACATCTACCTACTGCCAGGTTTTTAGACATCCGCCTGCATGTGACGATCCACACGAATCATGGAGCGCTGCTGATTAATCCAGGGATAGTGGTATCCGGCGATTTGAACAAGGATGAAGAATATGGTTTCATGAGAGGACCAATTTGCCTCCAATATGGTGTGAAAGATGCTGATGCCATGATGCATGGTGCCAACACTGGAGCATTGGGAGGATGTGGGTGTAGACTCACGGGAAATGATGTTCAAGGAACAACAGGGTTGTGACAGAGATGGGCGGGTAATTGAAAAATAGTAGACTATTCTGTATTACGAATTCACTTCCTGGGGCCACTTCTCCTTCGGAAGCCATCAAGTAGACAATTCCTGGCAATCAACCGAGACCTATGTTGCAGATTGATCAAGCAAAAGGAGTCTCAGGATAACTCGAGTAGTATCAACCATATAAACCGGTTTGCCTAGAAAGCGTCGACCTGTAAGCGAGTCAACAATGCCCTGAGCGACCCCGCGGCGAGCCCCTGATTCTCGCCTACAGAGCTCCACAACACAACGCGACTTCAACTAATTTAGGACTCCACAAAAATGCAAAAACATACAACAGCAGGTATTCGCTGGTGGTCACCCACCCAACTACTAATCTGCCGATCTGAGGCTTGTGTATGGCAGAGCGGACGGGATGCCCAATTTTCCTCAGTCTATGGTCGTATGTGACAATTCGGTGCTTTTCTCGTACTATATTGAGACAAAAAAATCTAAACTTGCAATTTTGCGAGGCTTTGGCTGGGTGGGATCGGATCTCCAGGACCTCCAAGTCTTATATTGAGGCGCCCACGAAAGAGATCATAATCTTTTTTAATTTTGTTCCTGCTCGGTGCCGAAAAAGGAGGTCTCGACGAGCTCGTATCTCGGTCATGCCAAGTCTTCGACCGGCTTTTAAATCTAGGTTCATGCAATGGAAATCAAGCGCTTTCCATATTTGAGATCTGCGCAGTCTCCATATTAACTCGTATACCTAATCACCTCAACAATATATGTATCGAGAATTAAATCCACGACCTTTGTATTGCTCTCGTTGTTCTTGCTTGTTCCCAAGTCAAAATTGTCAAGCGGCCCTTACACTGCTATTGCTTAAAGATATCGAGTGTACAGAGGAACCTCCTTCATCCCAATGGCTTTCAGATTCGCATTATCGCTGGCCATAGCCTTTGCGCAATTCAGTCTTGCTGCCACAGCACCGGGCAAGATCAATGCACGAGTTACAGGTGGTGAGCTCGCCGAGCCAGGAGAGTTTCCCTTCCTCGTTGCCCCGCAGTACAATGGGAAGCAATGGTGTGGTGCTACCTTACTCAACGCCTACACTGTTCTGACCGCTGGCCACTGCTCGATCAACGTCCCCGCTCAAAATGTTACAATTCGTGCAGGCTCGACAGTAAGTAGTCTCTGAGCTGGAATAATACGAAATCTGAACTGACAGGGGCCAGTACTGGAAGTCAGGAGGCACTGTCTCAAACGTGACTGAAATCAAGATTCATCCGTTATACAGACCTACAATAGGCCAGTATGAGTAAGTTGCCTCGACTTGTTCATGTTTGCAAACATATACTGAAACGAATTCCTCTGCAAAGCGTTGCCGTTTGGCATCTGGGAACTCCAATCCAGCCATCAGATACGATCAGCTATGCGAAGATCGTCGCTCAAGGCTATGATCCGGCTGTTGGACTGAGCGCCACGGTGGCCGGGTGGGGCAACACAGCTGAAAATCAGACTACTGAAGGATCTGACGAGTTGAGATGGACCAATGTCCCGGTTGTGTCGCGGCAGGAGTGCAGCATCTATGGCCAAATTACTGCTAATGAGATCTGTGCGGGTGGAGAAGAAGGAAAGGGCAGCTGCCCGAATGACTCTGGTTCGCCAATCTGGGATGCGGGGACGGGAGAGGTGATGGGTACTGTTCATTCTGGTGGCGGGTGTGGTCTGAAGGCAGTGCCAATTGTGTATACGAATCTTGGGACGATGAGTGACTGGGTGCTTCAAAATGTCTGGTCTGCTTAGCGGCAGAAGCCTGAGGATGTAAATAGTACAATGGCCGCATATGCGGGTAAATAGACCACTATTCAAGGGGGGTTCTACGAGATGTATACACCAATGTCTGAACTATTGATATAAAATCCGTGCAATGAGGGGTCAAAAGTGCTTCTTGCTAGGTCAAAGGTCTGAGATCTGACTCCTTGGACTAAGAAGATGCACGTAGAAGCAACTTCAGCTTGCCTGTCTAGGGCTTTTCGTGAAATATTCCGATCTTGAATCCATAATCACCTAGGTCGTCCATCAACTTCGCTAATGTACCTACTCCTGTGAGTCGAATTCCAGGAGCAAGACTCAATCGCCAAGAATTGCCCTTGGGCTGTGGCCGTACTGCCGTCGTACACCGCTTTAGCACCGTCAACCTCGAAGCGCATCAGAAGACAGCTTGCCCTGCAAAGAAACACATTTTGATCTAGCAATTGAAGTAACGCATTATAACCTCGAGAATTCAGCAATGGCCCCGAAAGCGAACACTTCCTCCGTATGCGGTGACACGTACCTTGGTACTGTAAGTACAATGTGATCACCCCATGGGGAGCCGACGCCAGGACACCGAGCTACTAACCCCCAAGGCAGATTGGACCGATGGCCTGCTACACAGTCACTCTCCGCGGCGGCCTCACAGACAAAGACAGCAATTGGCGTCTTTGGAACGCGGACATGAAAGTCTATCGTGATGGAGAAGGCAAGGGCGAAGACGACGAAGAATGGGCATCCATCGACGACGAGATCATAAGCAAGATGGAGAGACGAAGGAAAGCTATTATATGGTTCTCTGTCTCGGAACCGCTAAGGGAGAAATATCTGACGGATATGGGGGGGAGGGACAAGACTTCAGAGGATGTCATGAAGAGGCTGTTTGACAATGTTGCGCCGGAGGGAACGAAATACGAACCTTTGGAACCACTGGTTGTCGAGGAGCATATGAGGGAATCTATACGGAAGGCGAGGGAGAGGAAGAGGTTGGAAAAGGCTGCTAAAGGTAAGGAGAAGACATGAAGAGACATGAAGAGACATTCGAGTGGTTTTGTTGGCAGTGCGGGTCGATACGAAGGGCTCCAGCTACGTGGACCGGGCTTTGCGTTCGGGACGTTTCTTCGAGATCAATGCCTTTTCCACGCCCGTGGATACACCTTCTGGCACAAAAGTGTGGCTCTACGCGCACTAATGTCTGCTCTGGGCAACCGCTGTATCTGATTCAACCGTCGGTGCTGTATCGATTCCTCCTCCCAGGACCGGTAGCATATCAATATGCTGAGCTGAGACCTTCCTTACCAGACAAGGCATGGGCGTGTCAGGAAATTCGATACCCTGCGGCACGCTGCACATGAAATCCATGCGTATGGAACCCTAGCAGATGACTAGCCGGCATGTTGAAGTGGTCATGCGGTGGGTGGTGCATCTTTTGTCACAACATCTTTTTTCCGTTCGTGTCAAAGAAAGCAAGATGTATCACCTCAATTCTGTGCCCTTTTTGTCCGATAGAGTTCATGCCCCGGAGCTTCGTCGTCGGAGCATCTGGGAGATCACAGGACGGCACAGTGAGGCAGAAGATCACTTGTTCCTATTGAATGATGTGGCGTTCAGTGTCCTACGTTGCAATTTTTGCAATTTGCAAAGCTCAATTTCCAAAGCCTATTCATCGAAACAGCGATATTCATGCTTGTGTATAGAAACAACAAGCGGTTCTCTGGACTTCAGATTGAGCGCACATGATATTCACGTGCCCATTATTCCCGGCAGTCTCCGACATTTCCAACCCGATATCCGCTCCGACGAGGCGATGATGATCTCATAACACAAATACTACCCAGCTAAGTGTAGATCTCATAGCCTCTCATCCGTATATATTCATACAAGCTTCTGCCAAGTGAATCGTATTCCTCTCGATTAGCTGAATTGACTCGATCAATTCCGTCTTCTGGTTATTTGATCTATTGGTTGAATTTCATAACTTTTTACTCTCGTCACTATGTCAGATCCCAATAACCCCAACATCAAAAGCAGAGATACTCCTCAATGGGGTCTCTACCAGCGCGAACTCTTCTGGAAAGATAACAAAGGAGAAGTCCCTCCCTTCAGCACCGACCCAGGTGATCTAGAAGATCTAGCCAAAAGAAGTCTCACAATCGGTGGATGGTAATCCCACTTCTCATCCTCATGTCAACCCAGCATCTTCTAACATATACAGGTACTACGCCTCCTCCAATGCAGGACAATCCTACACACACCTCGCCAACCGCCAAGCCTTCTACAGACATCGCATCATCCCACGCATGCTCGTAGATACCAATAAGCGAGACACAGCAACCAGCATATTCGGGCACAAAGTCAGCGCTCCAATAGGTTTCGCACCCATCGGCATCAACAAGATCTACCACCCTCTCGGCGAACTTCCCGTCGCCAAAGTCGCCGCTGAGCTTAACCTGCCGTACTGTCTATCCACAGCGGGCTCTACGCCCATCGAGGACGTCGGTCAAGCGAACGGCAACGGACCCAGGTTCTTCCAATTGTACATGCCTCACGACGATGAGCTTACGATTTCACTCCTGAAGAGAGCGCATCAGAGTGGCTTCACAGCGTGTATCTTGACGCTAGACACCTGGCAACTCGGCTGGCGACATCATGATACCGCGGAGTCGAATTATGCTTTCTACCACGGCACGGGTGCCGACTTGGGTCTTTCGGATCCGGTGTTCCAGAAGCGGTTGAAAGACGCCGGTATTGATCCTATTAAGCAACCGAACGAAGCTAGTGCTATGTGGATCGACAATGTTTGGCATGGACGGGCTTGGAGCTGGGAGAATATGCCTTGGTTGATGGAGAAATGGAGGGAGATCAGTGGAGGAAAGCCATTTTGTTTGAAGGGGATTCAGAGCGTGGAGGATGCGAGGAAGGCGGTCGAGGTGGGTGTTGATGGGATTGTGGTTAGTAATCATGCTGGGAGACAGGTGGATGGAGCAATTGCTAGCCTGGATGCGTTGGAGAAGATTGTTGCTGGTGAGTACTTTGCCCTTATTCTTTCCTCCAGCCTGTTTATTCTCGCTTGAGCAAAAACCTGACAGTTGATAGCCGTTGGTGACAAAACATACATCATGTTTGACTCCGGCGTCCGATCCGCAGCAGATGTATTTAAAGCTCTTGCTCTCGGCGCGAAGTTTGTGTTTGTAGGCCGTCTCTGGGTTTGGGGACTTAGTATCAAGGGTGAACTGGGAGTCCGCCATGTCATGAAGAGTCTTCTGGCAGATTTCGACATCTTGCTGAATGTCGCGGGTTTCCAGAACGTGGATCAGATCACGAGGGAGAGTCTGGAGAGTTTGCCAAATTCAGCAGCCATGATTGCGGAAAAGAGTAGGTTGTAACCATCGACCGTGGTCCTCTTTGTACTAAACTTGTATGACTTGTATGTAAAAGAAAAAAGCCTGCCATTGGCTACGAAACAAAGAGACTTCTGTCTTTACCGCACATATTACTATTTTGGAATAAAAACAAAAAAAATCAACACAGCAAGAGCTCAAGCAACTATAATGAGCAGCTCGCCAGCCAAGTCCACTGTCTTCAGCCACTTTCCAATCATTAATTTCAAAATTTTGGACTTATAAAGTCTCAAATCCCTTCCAAACTACAGAAAGGAAGCCCATACATTTCGCATTCTGGCTAGAAAAGTCTCCTTGTGATACACACTTTCGAGGATCAAAATGCCTTTCAGAACGTGGTTGGAAGGTTTTGTTGGCGAAAGAATTACTGGTGCCCCTGAATACCTCAAAGCCAAGTACCAAGCAGAGAGAAAGAAGAAAAAAGAGCGCAGAGAAGAAACATTAGAAAAGAAACAGTGCGAAGACATTGCTAGAAAATATCAGAGAGAGGTAAATGTTGGAAAATGGAGGTTTCAATAGAAGGCGGGCTGTTCAGCCAAATCTTGGATACAAGTACTGTGCTGCAGTCGTTCCTTCCATTTGACCATTTCAGTCAGGAGGGAGGTCAAAATCCAATTATGTTCTGAGGCTGGACTTCCAATTTCTCAATTTAGATGTATATGGATAGCTTTCAGTAATCACGATTAGCAACTTAGCAGCCTCGTCACTCCTAGGTTCCCTGAGGTTATCAATTGAAAATAAGCCATGCATACAACCTTGACTCTATTCTACCCTGTTACCTTCATCCGACCGACAGTCTTTTCGATCAAATAACAGCACACCGCTTGCAGAACATACAAAAAGCTAGAATGCTATTAAGGTGACCATATCTTCACACATTAAGCTATCCAGACCTCGACTGTCGTCCAAAGAACAAAGGCACAAAGCTTTCGACAAACTTTCCCCCACAGAAAGATCCGGTTCCGTTGAAGCCCAAATGTATTTCTGTAGTCCTCCGAATCGTTATCAACAAGTCGCAAAAGGAAGCAGCAAGAATTAGCAGAAAGATGCACAAAGACATGGACTTATTAAAGCTTCAAAACTGACAACAACTCCGGTGGATGCCCGCATAAGAACCCGCTATCGACTGAATCTCCGCGATCTTCACCTTCAGACTCCGTTTGTTCACGCAAGATCAAAGCCATAACGCAAAGATGCCGTCAGCACCATTTGGCTTCCACTATATTCCCATCTCCTCTTCAATCTTCAAATCAAAATTTAAACCTAGCACCAACCCTGGCAATGACTCAAGCACTGACTTGCTCTCTAAGACCAACACGAACACCGCTGATATAAACAGCATATCTACTGTGGACAAGCCACAGAGAACCGAGAAAGAGATCAAGAAGTATAGGAAGAAGATAGATCAGGAGGAGAAGAAATTTATCGAGGATCGCTTGCAGGAAGTGAGCGCTAGGACGGAGAAGTGGGAGAGGAAGAGGAAAGAAGAGAAGAAAAGGAAGGGAAAGGAGGAGAAATTGGAGGAAAGGAAGAAGAAGAGTAGAATGTAAGATGTCGTATATTGTATGCTGTGTTTGATCCGAATAGCCTTGCGTTTTCAAAATAAAAAGGAATTGCAATGTTCTGATTGTTACCAAGGAATATCGTATATTACTTCAACTTGCACCTGAAGTGCTATACAACGTCTTTACAAGAATGGCCGACTTCTTCATCAATATCAATGCTACTATTTCCGCCACTTCGGCGAAAATGAGAAGTAAATATAAGTTAGAAGCAATTGTCAGGCACCATTTCACGATCAAGTCCTTGGTAATCAACACTTGATCAACACCCCTGATTCGCCAAAGATCAAGCCGAGGTTCAGGCTAGCCGAGCTTCCACCCCTCCGCTAATTAGTGCGATTAGTGAGATGGGAACAACATATCCTACCTAGCTCTAAGCCTCATCATGACAACTACAACTGATATTCACTGAATTTAAAGTAAGATTTGATCCTGTGAAACAGCTACTTGCGACTGCCAAAGATGTCTTCTCAAATCGATATCGTCGCCATCATTACTCCCAAGCCAGGGAAGGCTGATCGGGTATGTACCCTTCCAAGACCACCACATGTTTGCCTTTCAAAATTTCTCTCGTGTTTATTGGGAGCAGAAAGAAAATGATATTCTCCAAACGTGGAATCCTGAGAAATCGTTGCTGACTTGATGACGTAGATCGTCGAGCTCCTCTCTGAAGTCTCGCAATATGTCAAGGCGAATGAGCCAGGGACGCTCAAATACCAGATTACGAGAGGCAAGGATGAAATTATCATGATCGAGACGTAAGTGTTCTGCCTATTCATATCGCTCCTGCCGCATTGTGTGTTTCGTGCTTCCTCCGAATGCTTCTTTAATGCCTCTTTACCGCGTGCTTGGGATACAGAAGATCAAAGCAGGGTGGTTTGGACCCTGAAGGAACATACATCGATTCAACAGGATACTTAGACTATGACTAACATTTAACTCAGCTACAAAGATAAAGCAGCGCTCGGTGCTCATGGCTCATCGAAAACTTTCAAGGCATTCCAGAAGAAGATGCAGGATGAAGATCTAGTTGGCGCGCCGATGCAGGTAAGATGCTCTACCTTCCCCTTGTCCTTTCCCAGGCTCTTCTTCCTATGAAAGGGGCACTTTCGGACAGCCTGAATATATCTCCTAAATCTGGGGAAAACAAATGAAGTTTAGCTAATGATTTCATAGCTGAAAATGCTGAAGGATGCCGGAGGTTTTACTTCTCGCTTGTAGAGGGTGTGATGCTCAGATGAACAATTTCCTATCAGAAGGTTCTCGCTGGCTTTATTCGATATTGTCAATAATACTCCTTTACATTGACGAATAGAGCGAAAGTTTTGCTCACAGAATCTGAATTGTGATACCTCATACATCTTTTGGTTGTTGTGATTGCCAATTTCAGTTCCGTGACATGGGAAGCGACCATGACGTCGTTTGTTGACATGCTCCTTCCCAAACATCAGCGAGGTGAGATTGCCTCTTCATTCCCACACTGCCCCTGTTATTGTAGCCTCTGCCCTCTGTCAGAATTCTCCTCTCCACGCCAAATTTCCATCAACGCCTGTGTACACCTTCAACAATGCCTGATCTCTTCACCACCCACACCGGCGAGGTCTTCTCGTTGGAGATCCCAATGGCCTGCGAGCGACACAACGGCATCTCTACATCTGACTACCCGTCAAATATCGACGGCACCTCTCTTCCTATACGTTCCTTCGCCAGTCAGAATCTCACGATCCCCGATCTCGACAGCACCTTCGACGTGCACGACCCCTCAGCACCACCTACCCCCAATACAAACACGTCAACCCCAGTATCCAAGCGTCGCACATCGTGTGGAAGCACGAACCCACTGATTGAGATTGTTGGTCCTGATGACTTGCCCAAGAGACATGATGCCCAGGATGAGACGACTGCAGCAAACTCAGACCCAATGAATCCAGCTTCGCAACCCTTCAGCAACAAACACACTAGACGCCGCAGCTCTGTCAAGGATGTTTTGTCTCTGGTCACTGTCAAGATGGTCTATAATGAATATGGGGAATTGGTCGAGGAAAAGGATTTAAATGTCAGACCGCAGAGCGATGAACTGAGTGTCAAGCAGTTGTTGAGAGTCATTAAGAAAGCTTACCATCATGAGGTAAGTACTCTGTTGTTTTCAAAATCTTCTCCAGGACCTGCAAGCTCAAAAGAAGACATACTGACAGTTCGTAGCTCCGCGACAAAGTCGGCAAGACCATTACACCTCGCCCTGATGGTCAAGCTTCTGTCCTTGTCGATGATGGTATTTGGAGAGATCGATTGTCATCTTGGGACTTCAGAGGCCCTCGCTCACCAAGATCGTTTAAGGAGAACGAGGAGACACCGACAGAAACACACTCCGTTTCTGTATACCACGGTCCACCTCGCGTCTTGGAGATTGGTTGCAGTGATGGCAGCTGGTGCTTCAACTTCAAGAAAGAGCAGCCTGATTGGATTGTTGAGGGTATTGACGATACAAACCACTGGTCTTGCATCCCGAGAGATATTATCCTTAGGTAAGCCCATCAGCTGTTCAACAAGAGACTTGAACGATCTGATAGTACTTCCCAGGGACTTCATGACACTAAATGCCCAGGCGAACTATGATGATTATTTCGGAGTCGTTCATACAAGTCAAGAGGCCCCGGAGTTCACCATGCGCAATATCAACAGCCTTCTAGCACATCATACTCCAATTCCACACTATCTTTATGAGTTCATCCGTGCTCGAGAGATCTTCGATAGAATCGAGAGCTACAAAACCTTCCTCGACGATGTTCGTTCGTGAGTCTCTCGTTCCGAGAAAAACCTCTCGTCAACTAATTCTCCGTAGATTGCTAAAGCCGGATGGTGTTGTTGAATTCCTTGAGATTGACCCTCGCCCACGTGTCTTCTCCGGCATTTCAAAGACCAACAAAAAGGCCGACAAGCACAAGAGTGTCGCTCAGACTGATTGGACCGACAAAATTGCAGATCGATTCAAAAATCCTCTCGATGAAGAGCTGGCAACTACTGTTCCTGGATGGTCTGGAAGAGTTGCTGAGCGATTGAAGGCAAACATGAGACCTCAAGACGGAGTCTCAGCTGCATGCTTGAAGTCTTGGTTACAGGGGGCAGGGTGAGTTGTCATTTGCATATATGAACTTTTCTGATTGGATGATGATAGCTTCTGGGACGTCAAGCAGATCGTCCTACCTATCCCTGTAGGAGGTAATACAAGACCTGGTCAGATTCTCAAGGAATTTGTTCTCTACCAGATAGAGCTCGAGAACTGCATCCCCAGAGTAAACAGCTCCCATCAAGGATGAATCATGACTGACGGAAGCTAGCTCTGCGATGAGTTGCCGAAGGTTGAGATTGCTGCGGTCGAATCCGGGGCCTACTACATGAATCTACACATCGTCACAGGACGCAAGCCATACCATCCACGTCCTGGTGACCTCCTACAAGACGGCTCTCGACAAGAAATGACAGCTTCGACGTACGATGCTATGGCGAGACACCATGATTCAAAGACAACGCAATGGAAGAGGTGCTCACCTGACATTAAACTCCAACGCCGGTCGTCTCTGTAGCTAACATGTATGAAGATTCGACCTGCATGGCAAACTCGCCACGATGATGCAATCTCTGACTTCTCTCGCTGCTCCCGAATCCCCGAATCAGAAGAATGGAGATGAGGGACACCTTGCGCTCATGAGTCGCCGGGTCGATGTAAGTGGAAATAAAAAGCTAAAATGATGGTGACCGTGCTGATACACTGTAGGGAAAGAATCCGTTCAATGCTCCACCTCTCGTTGTTGACGCTCAGCTTGTGCAGGAGGCTACCAAGACCTGCGAGAAATCGAAAGTCAAACAGTCAAAATCAGAATAAACATTGCGAGAAGGATCGATACGTGTGAGAGAAAGGCGCATTGCTGGAGTTTGCGGGTGTCAGTGCTGGTATTCAAGTTGGTGTTCGCTTTCTTGCTTTCCACCAAAAGGTATACGCTGCGACATACTTTCGATCGTGGCTGGCACTTGCCGCTTCAATGTGAGTCTTTTCAACGAGCTATCATTCGTATCCAATGCATCTCATTCATTGATTGATATCCATTCATCTTTCCATCCATCCTTCCATCCATCCCTCCATACTTCCTACCCTTCCATGCCATGCCATGCCCACTGCCAAATTCCATTTCAAGTATCGAAGCCAAATCCAAGCAACACCATCCACCCCTTTCCTGAAAAACGCCGACCACTAATGTGGGATGCATAGCATAACACAGCAAGCAATGTGTAACACCAAATTTCCTCTTCTCCTCGCTCATTCTACGTCGTCCTTATCATCCCTAATCATCCACTGACGTCTCGTTCGTTGAACTAACCCACCCATTTCTCCAGCAAATGTTTCCATATTCGAAGTATATGCCCCATCCGTTTGTTTCCTGAACCCGAAGCTTGATTTGTCTCGGGTCAAATCTATTCTTCAAATCGGAATCAAACCGAGTTTGAAATCCATCGTATCCATGACAGCACATCCCTTCACATCGGTTTGAAATCTCCTCCCGTGCCTCATCCCTAACTCCTCACTCCTCAATAGCACTCATCGGCTTCCCACCCTCATGATGACTCGCGACCCTCACGCTCACAGGCCTCGCTGGCCTCTCTTTGTCCTTCCTCACGCCCGCCCCAGAGGAAGGGTTCCGCGCCAGTCATTTCTCCTCCCAGCCCCAGACCGTTGACAGGAAATGCGCCATGTTGACGCGCTTGGCGCGCATTTCGATCATCCAGGGGTGTTCCAGCATGCGCCAGGGGGAGGCGCGGCGGGAGGGTTCTTTTTCGAGACTGTGTTTGGAGAAGGAGGTATCAGCTTTTGAATGACTTAGGGAGCTTAGAGGGTTCTGGGGGAGAGAAGGGGAAGATGTCGAAGGGCTTACCAGCATTCGATAAAATACTTGAAATTGTCCGTCCACTTGATACCGGCGTCTGGCTCGTCTTTCAATTTAGGGATCGGTTGCCGGACGATATAGGTTAGGAGGTCGATCAGGCCTGCTCGTGGTTGCATTTCTGTCCCGTCGGCTGGGAAGGGGAATCGATGCTGTGCGACTTCTAGTAGAGTGACGCCCGTCGACCATACGTCTGATGTGATCGTGTACGATTGTCCTGTAATTCTTTCCGGAGCCATGTAATACGATGTCCCGATAAACGTATTCGCATCTCCTTTAGTGCCAAACTCACCACTAACACCGAAATCACACAGCTTGACCTGTCCATCGCGGCATAGCAGGATATTGCTAGGTTTGATGTCGCGGTGGATGATCTTCTTGCTGTGGAGGTAGGTAAGGCCGTTGAGGACGCCCTCTGCGATCTTGCCGAGGACTTTCTCGCCTGTGCGGCCCCCGAGCTTCTTCACTTCGCGGTAGATGCTGTCGAGGGAGCCGCCTTCGCAGAATTCCATGGCGATGGAGATGGTGGCTGTGGAGGGCTCGACGAAGGCTCCGTAGTACCGGCAGATGTGCTCGCTGGCGCAGTCTTTGTTGAATCCTAGTTCGCGGACGATCTGTTTCTTGACGTCTGGGTCGGGGTTGGTTGTGATGATCTGGTGGTGTTAGCTGTGGTTCTGATATTGTACGGTGTGCTTTTGGGAGGTTAGGCAAACCTTGAGAGCGAATATGGTCTTTCCACCCTTCAAAACACATTTCGTGACTGCTCCTCCAGCTCCCTCGCCCAAACTACTCAGTTCCTCGATCCGCTTTTCCATACTTGCTACACGCCATCCATCGTCGTCTAGATCTTCCACACCAAGTGTCCTGCCCCTCTCTAGACTCAATTTATCGAAACCCTCAAGCCCATTCATGCTCCCATCCCTCTCCATCCCCACCCCACCCTCACTCCTCTCTGAATACAACGACCCCACCGCAGACGAAGGATCCGGCGTCCCTTGAGGCTGCCTTAACCCATATTGACTCGCGAGCGAGAAAGCAGAATACTGCGAGCCCGCACTCGTAGGCCCACTCGCCCTCCCATCCAACGGCCCAAAACTCCCCGACCTCGAATGCGCAGCACTACTCTCACTCCCACCACTCGCAGACTGTCCTGCCGTAGCCTGCACACTGGGCCTTCCGTTCTGTAGTCCTGACTGCTCGTACGGCGTCTGACTGCTTCCCATCGGCGTGGCTAGTTGGAGACGCGGTAATGATGGACGAGGGGCCATCTGCCCGGGCATTTGGAGGGAGAGGCCTGCTGGTCGTGCGGCTGCGGCGCCGTCGACGGGTTTGGCGGATGGGGAGGGTGGGATGGCGAGGCCGAGGCGGGGGGTGCGGGCGCCGCCGTTGGAGCGTGAGCCTGGGATCGGGGGGCGGAGGAGAGGTGCTGGAGAGGACATTTTGGGTGGTTGTTGTGGGAAGGGATCTATGTTGTGTGTTGGCTGGTAAATGGTGGTATTAGCATTGTTGATGTAGCTTGAGCTGAAGTTGAAGCTGGGCTGGAGCTGGAGCTGGAGTTGGAGCTAGAAGAGGGGTACTTGGGGCGAGTTGGATTGAGCAAATAGTGAAATGGCATACGTATTGTGGGAGAGAGGTATCTGAACCTCCTTGGAGAGCTCTGTTTTCTCCGTCTCGTCCTGCTCCTGTCCCTGATCCTCCGTAGCCGATGCTATCTTGTGTGGGATTCTGCTCTTGCATCAGGTCGGTAGCACTGTTGTCCAATCCACCAGTGCAGCAGACCGCGTATGCCGGGTAGAGTGACTGTTTGTTTTCGGACAATTGCTAGTAGAGAGAGGTATTCGAAGCTGTCGTCGTCGGTAGATCAGGTCAGGTTAGGTTGAGGACTTCGTGGTGTTGGTTGATGATCTAGAGGGTTGTGTGGTTTGTCTGGGCGGCTGCGTCTGTACTGGTCGTGTCACCCGGCCCCGTCCCGCCTTTCAACAGTGCGTTGCGGCTGCGTAACGAGGTGTTTCAAGCTTGTCGTCACCGGATCGGCAGCCAGAAGTGATTAGACCAGGGCAGAGGGCGGCTATGTGAGGGGTTTATTTGGTGCTGAGAAGCAGGTAAAATGTTCAGTTGGTGAAGAAAAATAAAGTGAGGAAGAGAAAAGAGGCTTTCCGGAAGATAGAATGGAAGCTAGGAGGTTAGGAACATAGGTAGAGTAAGGGTAAGAGTCAGGTAGGTGTCATGCAGAGAAAAGGAACATTGGAACAACCATCTTGGTCGTGTCCTTGGTCTAATCTGTCACTTTGGTCTTGATCGTTGGACCAGCCAGTTCAATTGGACGGGTTGAGGCCTGTGTTGTCCTTTCCTGTCCTCTCTTCTGCAGTGCTTTACTGGGAAAGGCACCAGATCCCAGCTCTGGCGTGTTGGGGTCGATGCAGGAAGCCCAAGATCAACCATTCAGCGCTGATGTCGACCCCTGAAGAGCCTTAGAACGTTGCAATTATGCCGTCTCGGGGGCCAAAAATGCAGCCTAGCTTACCCGACGTTAATTCAGTCGCTGCCGCTGTACCGTGCTGGCGCGTCTTAGGTTTATGCGATGCGATAGGATGCAAGTGCATGGCGGGGCTGGCTGGTGGTTGGACATGGTTTGGAATCAAGTGTCGACGATTTTGGTAATCATGGGTTGTGGATGGTTGGGAAGGGAATTGTTGAAAGTTGAATTGATGACCAGAGAAGTGATGCGACGAAAACTGAATTTGTTGAAGACGTCGAAGTTAGTTAAGGATATCGGGAGCTAGAAGAATCCCGAGCATAGTGTTGAAGGATTCAAGTTGACAGACATCAATCTCTCTTGGTGGTCAGATAGATCCGGTCATGCTCTGCACATCATTGGCGTCTGATATCGCGGCAAAGGAAAGCTTCAAGGAAGCTCGGGCTCGCATTGGATACTCTTACTCCTTGCTACAAAATTCCATCAATTAGTTGTCTTTCCAATTTGCTTGTTGATATTCCTCTCCATACTTCTTGTCCAGTCCTGGTTGATTGCTTAGTGGTACCACAAAAGTTCTCAACTATGGCAGTCGGTGAAATGGCTGCAGTAGCTTCACATTAGTCGTCAGCCCTGGAATCAGGAGAATGGTTCTATCGGCCCTCAACTGCGAAGGACTCAAACTTTTCACTGTACATCGTCGGGTGAGGTAAGCGGTGTCTTTGTAGTGCATCAATAAAAGCACTTCGTCATGTTGGTCCAATGATTATCTCACCAAACGTTCTCGCCTCCGCCGTCCTTGATTCTCACCCTCGAGTTTATCCAGGCCGAATTGACTCTTTAGTACTATAATTCAAGCCGTCTTATTCCAGCACAGATTCCCTCTACTCAAAGCGTGGGAATTTAAGCTTGACCGATATGTATACTTTACCAAACTCTTCTCAAGCCACTGTTCCACCAAATCAGCCATCCTTTCCAGGGCTTTCTTCCTGCATGCTGCATCTCTCACCGTTGTTTGTACGTTGACTCCTCACTGGTTGTCCCGAACATTGGTTCGAGTCTATCTCATGCAGAAGAGACGCCTCCAACAGATTGCCCCCTCCATCTTTCTCTTTACCTTTGAGCCCAACAAAGTCCTCTGGGTCATTTAAAGCGTCCATTGAGATCTGTTATCACAGCGCGTCACCTGTCCTCCTCGCAGTGCTGTGTCTCTCATCGTCACTCGGTGGCCAGAACACTCCTCTCACTGGCCTCACCCATGCGTTTCATGTAGAGTTGTTCCCGCTGTCACGCATCCCCGTTCGCTCATCTCTTGGACGAGGTGCGAATTAGCGCGCGGTTAGGAAATCATCAACCACTCACGATTTTTTGGCCAGCCGATAGGTACAGAACCAGCTCTCGTTCCGTTGAGTTTTTCGGAATCGAAGGAAGAAAGAAGGAAGAAATCAATAGCAACGTCAGGCTATCTTTAAGAGACGAACATACCTACTTTACGCTCAACGTCTGGTAGTCGATGCAAGATGTCCCGTTCCAGCACTCAGACCCACCTAGCTTCCGAGACGAGACAGCATCACGGCTCGGCTGCATTTAAGTACCAGTAGTCGGCAGGTTCCTGGTAGGTTATCGATAAGAGCTCGGGCCGGTCCTATAAGCTGAGCTCACTGACATACCGGTATTGGAGCTCGCAAACCAAGCTGTTATTGCTCACTCGCGATGCGAAGCGAATTATATAAGAATGACTGAGCTACCATCAGATGAAGATGAACCCGAAGGAGTCTGAGATTTTGGCGAGAAAGGCAATGTGAGCGAGGCGATAATGTAAGTTCCGTTCTAGAGGACTGCTTTCCTGAGCAATTGCCTGGGGTTCATTCTGCTTTCTTCCGTAATCATTAACAATCTCTCACTTCACATCCTATCACTTGTCAAATCCATTTCACCCTTCTCATCAACTTCTCGTCATCTTTCAGGTTCAATTCCCAATACTTGGCAATATTCCAACCAGCAATTGGAAGTCCCGCCTTTGTTGGTACCTAGCTAGTGCGGGTGCGGGGAATCGCCCCCACGGGCTGCCCAGTCTCGCTCTCGCTTCCAAATTCAACATCAACCAAACCAACTCAAAATCGACCTCGGCTCATCTCCAGGTCCGCAATGCTACCTTAGTCTAGCCTCCCCCACATGCTCTTGTACCACACTTCAAGTACACGTACGTTCCTGTCCCTCGGTATTTCAATTTCATTTTCGTGATATGTACATTTATCTTCATCCAGATTCCAAATACTTCTCGATCATAATCTGAATTGAACATTTGGACGCTTTCGTTTGCCACGACGTTCAGGAGTAGAACAGGTTGAATCAAGAGCGACATCCGGCACAGCGCAATCGCAATCGCAATATCAAGACTTGGATCTGGGAGAACCGGAAAGAAAAGAAAGGAGGAAAATAATAAGAGGAAAGAAAAGAAGGGAAAGGAGAGCAAAATGACGACCAACAAGACAGCAGATCCCCAAAGCGGGAGTAAAGGCTCCTCATACCACAGCCAAAAAGCCACCGTTGCCGACCTCTCCGTACTAGAGAAATTGGATTTGCTGCCTGCTATCGTTGGTGTTTGTACGTTGAGCTCTACTTTCTTTCACATCCACATTTCAAATTCCCCGCCCTGGCTGGGGAAGAATCTTCCAGCTCCAAACAAAAAGGCCTTCCGCAATTCAGAGTATGAACGCACATGCTGATGTTGATATCTTTTACAGTGGCGAGCACAGTTCTTTCTCTCTTCACGGGTGTCTGGAAAGCGAAGGAGAGGAGACCGCAGAATTATTATCGCTTTGTGGCGCTTACTGGGTTGAGGAATTTTGTGTCGAGGACGAGTACTAGACAGCAGCAGTATGTCTTGAATTTCTCCTTTTTCCCAAAACGTTTCTCGCTTCCTTCTCGCCTGGTATCCTTCTGGGGCGCGCAACCCTATAGACTGGCTCTTATTTTTCATTTGTTGATACGTTTCTTTTCTTCCTCTGGCCTGGATGATACTTGTACCTGTTTTACAGGGTGGAGATACGATTGATGAGATGAGAAGGGTAAACAATGGGTATAGAATTATCCATGAACACTAATCGTTCTTGTGTATGGGATTTGAGGGATTGCAAAGAGTGAAGGATGTCCTCAGTCTTGCCGAAAGCTGAACCTTGACTGCAGAGACCACACTGACACGATTCAATTAGCTTCGTTTCCCCACCGACAGATGACGCATACGAGCTCGTCTGCAAGAAAAGAGGCCAAATTCCAAAGAGCGAGATTCTCTCCGATGGAACGAGAGCTCATTGGATAGGAGACAATAATGCCGAGAAAGTGGTATTGAACTTCCACGGCAAGTCTCCATTCTCTCACAGCGCTTACTATATCAACATGCTAACAATCTCTATCGCATTACAGGTGGTGGATATGTCATGCCCGCTTCAGAGTTTATGGTCGAATTCATGTTCCAAGTCGTCGACTTCCTCAACAAGAAAGGCAAATCCGCATCTTGTCTCTTCCTCGCTTACGGTACTTCTCTTGTCCCCCTCCCTTTCCCACTCTCTCCCCACTTCACCTCGCTTGCCCACGTCTCTTCCCCCCAAAAATCCAACTAACAGCACTTCAGACCTCGCGCCCGGCGCTGTCTATCCCCGCCAACTCCAGCAAGCCTCATCCCTCATCAACCACCTAACACAAAATCTTCACCTCTCCCCCCAAAACATAATCCTAACCGGCGACTCCGCCGGCGCCAACCTCGCGCTCTCCCTCCTCTCCCACATCAACCACCCACACCCCTCTCCTACCATCCCGCGCGTAGAACTCCCCTCTCCATTCCTCGGTCTCGTACTCATCTCCCCCTGGGTAAGCTTCGACACCACACTGCCTTCATTTCAAGAAAACGAGTTCAAAGACTGCGTCTCCACGCCCGGCGGTAAGAAATGGAGCGGTGCATTCCTGTCCTGTCCGTGGCCGCACGAAGGCGCGAAGGATAATTACAACGAGGCTTTGCGCGCGCCGGCTAGTTGGTGGGAGGGGTTGGCTGTGGATGAGATTTGCGTTCTTTGTGGCAGTGAGGAGGTGTTGAGGGATGGGATTGTGGAGTTTGAGGGGAAGTTGAG
>JAFJYH010000275.1:0-64074 GCA_017365405.1 Cadophora malorum | reverse complement strand
GGATATGGAAGGGGGTGTGGATGAGGGGGTTGAGGATGGGGTTGAAGAAGGGGATGGAGAGGGAGATGAGGATGAGAAGTGTGATGTTTGGGTGTGTGAGGTTGTGTGAGATGATATAAGGAGGGAGCGCAATGGATGTTGGAGTAGACGAGTGTGTCGTGTTGAGGCGAACATCTTCATGGGCGAAGTGACTTGAATCCGGAATGAAGTCTATGAGGTTGAGGTTTGGTTGGCCTGGATGAAATGGCACGATGAGACGATTTTTCCAGGTTCACGATATCGACGCGAGGACACGTGATTTTGCAAGACCCCATGTCCGTTTCTTTGCGAGCAAGAAGCTATGGCAAGTATCCAGGAGTATTAGAGACTGGACAGGAGAAATAGTCGTGTTGTGAATCTTGGCTTTAATTGTGTTCTGTACAAGATATCTTCTACTATACATGTCTAACCTTCTTCCCAATCATCCATATAGGGCATTCCACATAGACTTCTGCCGAACCATCATACAACACCATTGTTACTACATCTTTCAGGGAACTCTCTTGATCATAGGCGCATTTCCACCTGTAGCAGCCCTGGAATTCTCCCTGTTGATAACCTCCATAGCCTTCTTCCCCGTCTCTCCATTCCGCTTGAATGCAAAGTCCCCAAGTGTAGTTTCGAGCTCTCCTCTCATCTTCTCCATTTGGGCATCCATGTCCTTGCCAACTTCTGCAATCAGATATTAGCTAGTTTCCCAAAAGAATAGCCCATGATAATTCCCAGCCTAGTAGATATCCAGAACCTCCGCCCAGTTCCAAGGTATTCGAAAAGCAATGAAAGGAAACCTACCAATTCCCGAAAACTCCCAAACATTCGCCTTCATACCCACCCCATAATAAGCATGTTTCCTCAAAAACGCCAACCACAACTCCTGCGCCTGTGCCTCTCCATCCCGAATCTGAATCAGTCTCCTCACCGTCCTCCTCTCGAAGTTCTCCTGACTCTTCTTGTGGATGAAACTGCCTCTAGGAACCGTCCAGCGCTCTACAATACGAGGGAGAGGAACGGGACCGTGAGCGGGGAGTCCGAGGTAGTAGGCTGCGCGGAGGGCAAAGTCGGCGAAGAATTCGAGGTTGCGGATGCTGTAGGAACGCAGTTGGAGGTCGCAGGTTGGGACGCCGTAGGTGGGTGTTCGGCGGAGGGGGCGTAGGTAGGCGGCTTGGACGGCGCGGGGGAGGCGGATGTCTGATGGGGTGAGAGGGTCTTGGGGAGGTCTGTTGGGTTGGGATGTTAAATTTTGCTCTTGTGAGAGAGGTGTTGGGTGGTGGAGGGGAGGAGGGGAAACGTACGGTTCGCTCTTGGAGCCTTCAGCGCCGATGCTGCTATCTACAAACTGCTGCCTCTCTGCTTGTGATGAGCTATTTATGTCGAAGGAATCGGATGATGCGTGGCGTCTTGAGGGGAGGAAGGGGCTCGCTGTGCATGGTGTTCGGACGAAGCTCGTTGAATGTTTGCTCTGCGTCCAATTGAGTTAGTGTTCTTTATATCCTCTGAGGTATGAAACCAGGGATCACACACTGCTGAATTTGCAATTGCCCGCCAGGGTATGCGGAGGGAAGTTGATGTCGCCATTAGTGGTTAGGAAGTGGTGCGCTGCGGCGGGCAGATGTCGAGACGTGAAGCTCTCCAAAATATTTCTCGGCAGCCTTGTAAGCGGCTACGACAGCCGTCAAAAGTCAAGCGCCACAAACATATTCAAGGCCACACTTTGGAAAAAGACGGCATGGCTCCAGTTGCACTGTATCAACAGCTTGATTGAATGGGCAATCTATCATTTTATCAAGATACATGTTCTATCGCTTCTCACAATAAATCATCAAGCTGTTTGGCGACCTACCAACATGAATGAAGATCGCCTTAGATTTGACTCAACTAATATCACGTTTTAGTAAATTTCAAGGCCGATTACAAGACAAATTGATTGTATTTGGCTATCTAGAATGTAGAGAGGCAAGCGAGCAGGAAATAATCCTTACTGCTCCGTCCTGAGATTAGACCTGGCCACATAGGTCCTCAATACTTTCAGCGCCACTTACAATCAAGCCTATGCTTATGGAGAACACTCATCACCGCCATTGCATGGCTTGATGGACGGACAATTGAGCCGACATGCTATGTGGGATCAAAAGACATGCATGTTGCTGCAAGGCTCAAGTCAATGTTCTCATGGTCCAGTATTCGACAAGACCACCAGGGCAGGAGCCGGCATCTTACCAATTCAAGCAATAGTTTTGACCTTGCAGACAGCAACAAGCCTATGGCTATGTCCTGCCGTACACGAGAGGTAAATTGGAAATCTCGGTGCAATTGGCAAGGTCTGGCATCCTCTTGTGGTTCCATTAAGGCCACAGGAATTAAAGACCGCACTCGTGTTGAGTGCGCCTTGAGGCCTGTCGACATGTTGATAGGCTCCCGTCGAGGGCCGACATCCTCCATAGTCGGTCAACCTCGGCAGGGTAGGTCATAATCTTATGAGTGATGGATGATGGGAATGCCGTTGGGCCATTCCATCAGCGCTTCAGAACACCCTTCTTCCTTGCGTCTCTCAATTTCTTGTAATGTGCCTTCTTCCCACTGGTCTTCGCGTCCTGTATCTCGTTGTACTTCGACTTGAAACGACCACTAGCCTTCTCACCAGCCAGAACCTCTTCAACCAGGGTCCGCTTACGATCCTTGTTCATCAGTCTGGAGCTGAAGTATTCGGTAGGTCCCTCGATGATCGTGCCAACCTGCGAGAATTCTGGAACTTGTTGCTTCTTGTTGTCCTTTTTGTAGTGTCTCTTTGGGTCCAAGACATCTCGCATGCGAAGTAATTGCAGATCGCGCTTGAGCTCGGGAGTCAAATTTGTCTTGGGCATATTGTACCAGTCTGCACCAGCGGTAGCTTTCTTCTCCTGTTATTCGATTAGCTGCGTTCGTGAAAGTGATCGAATAGCGTAATAGTGGGTGTGTATCTTCTCAGTGTAACTATGATAATAAAAAAATCATGGGGTGCAGGGTGGTACCCAAGACGGGACCAAATTCTGCGTCATGTTCTGTTTGGGATATTTTCCTCATAGAAGAATGGGGGAGAAAGAAAGGAAGTAGAGGCTCACCTCTTCAGCACGCTTCTTGATTGTGATAGGGTCTTCCACAACGCGAATGCCATTTGCCAATTTGCGATCCTTCTCTGTGACGAGGTGGGATCGGTCAACTTGAGGCCCAGTCTTGGTTGACTTGATGTATGATACGATGGGCTTTGCCGTTGTGATCTGGGGGAGGCTGAGAGGCAAAGTCAGTAAGAGCTATGCGGACTGGGAAGGCAATGGGCTGTACCTTGATTCGGAGGGAGAAGCAGTAGAGATTTGAATCTGCTGCTTCCCTTTGTTCCTCAACCTCTGCTCCGCATCCTTGAGCAGTTGCTTAAGCTGCTCCTCGGAGAGCTCTTCTTCTGCCATGGTTGTGGAAGATGTGTTGTCGCTGAGGATGAATAAATCGAACTGCTCGCGAAGCTTTGGAGAAAAATGTCGAAGTTGCTCCGCTAAGAATTATGAAGCTAACCGTGCTAAGACTAGAACCAAAGCAAAAGTCGGTCAAGTTTAAACTCCGACAATTCTCTTGGCACCAAGATCTGTAGTAGAACAGCAGCAGCAGATCAGGACGTTTTCCTATTTCTTGCGCAGCTCAATTCAAGTGCAGATTTTGTGGTTAGTATGGGAGGAACCTCGATCGCCTGCAGCAAAAGAAATATAAACAGAACGTATGACGGGATCTGCCGACCGATGTGTTTGCAGTATCTCGGTTTCTTGTCTGCGTCCCAGTCCTGTCTTGTTGCCTTTCGCTTGGGCATCAAGCAGAGACGAGACCTCATGTACTTCCGTACGCCGTGAAGCAGGGCGAGAGAAGCGGTCTTCTTATGGGCCTCTGTGTTCATCATACAGATACGGAAACATGGCTTCGGGAGTCCCTAAGACTCAGCCTTGCTGTCCGCATCTCTTTGGACCTAGTTTCAGATATATATATGGCGTGCATAGCATGGGCATGGGGAGGCGGTGGGATGAAGATGACGATGATGTGAAGATGCAGAAGATGAACAACGCACACTTTCAAGCCAACACCCACGCCTACGCCTAAATCCACCATCCCACATCCCCCCAAAAACGCCTGCATGAAGATGACTGCCCAATGTGAATAGAAAGACAGCTCTGCACACTGCACATATATATTCCCCCGTGGCGCCGCATTCCCATTGATCTGCCTCTGTCCTGTCCATACAAAATCGACTCCTCTATCAACCCCACCTCGAAGCGGACAAAAGAAGCATCGTACATTGATTGACTGACAGGATCACAGGACTTGCATCAGGTACGTACCTTTGATGGGACAGTTCTCACCTTCGTACTGGATGACTTTCATGTCTCATCTGTGCAAGGCGGATATTTCCATCCTATCAAGAAGCTCATCACAGTCGCAGCTCAGCATTTTGACTCGTTCGTCGCCGCCCTGCCTTGCCCTGTCCTGCCCACTCTCGCCAAACATCGAGCCAACCACCCGAAGGCCAACCCCTCCGTCCGTCGAAACCGACCCATTCATCAAGCTCCCGACCGACAACAACATCACAGCTTTGCGCAACCAATCACAACGTGTAATTCACGAAGCTGTCAACAAGCTCAAGAGAGCTCCATCAACACTCGATTCCGTCTTCCATTACACTACGCAGAGCAAGGCGCATTCTGTTGTTACAGCTCGAGACAAGCACCCGACCATCCGGAACCCGTCAAGTCAGCTGCACCGCACCGTCTTTCTCCCCTTCCTACCAAATACCAACCCCTCGCCAAACAGTCGCGACAAACCGAATCGCGAAGCGCATTGCACTTACGATTGAACTCGAATCGAACAGCCATTGATTGAGCATCGCCTATCGGTCGAGAATACAGATAAGCTCGGAAGTGCATACGCAGACTAGACAGTCAACGGTCGCAATCATGGATCAGAATCCACCAAGTTCGTCGCATGGCCAGCAAGGTCAACGCGGCTCAGCTCCTACATATGATACAAGTCATGGAGGTCATTATGGTACGTTGGCAAGCACTCTTGTACTCCTGTTGGAAGAGGTTGGACTCGAATGAGATTGGCAGTTGAAGAAAGCAAACGCTGCTTGGATTACACGAAAACCATTGGCTAACGATGCGTTTGTCTGCTAGGTGCCAGCGCTGCGGTAAGCATTCGGCCTTGCGAAATCAATACACAGAAGGAACAGAAATGCTGATGGAATGTAGCTTGCGGCTCAAGGCTTTGCGCCAGTTGCGGAGTTCTACACCGGTGCTTGGGCAAATGTACGTCTATTCTACCCTTATAAGCCATTCATACCTCCAGATACGCTCAATGTCTGGGACAGGTTGTCCTACATAAGCTAATACTCTCCAAAGGTCAACCAAGGACTTCACGGCAATTACAAAGATATCCTGACCACATACTGGCAGCACGTCATCAACCACCTTGAATCCGAAACCCACGACTACAAGCTCCATCAACTACCCCTCGCCCGTATCAAGAAGGTCATGAAGGCAGACCCAGACGTCAAGATGATCTCTGCCGAAGCACCTATCCTCTTTGCCAAAGGTTGTGACATCTTTATCACAGAGCTTACGATGCGCGCCTGGATTCACGCAGAGGAGAACAAGCGCCGCACACTTCAACGATCAGATATCGCCTCAGCCTTGGCCAAATCAGACATGTTCGACTTCTTGATCGATATCGTGCCTCGTGAAGAGGCAGCCAGTCACGCGAAGAGAGCGACCGGCGCAACACAGCCCTCCGTACCACCGCCAGGCGGCTCGCAACTCCCGCCTCAGAGCATTCCGCAGAATCCAGGTGGACATGGTCACATGCCGCCGCCAGACTACATTGGCCTTAGTCACCAGGAGCCGGATTACAGACAGAACATGTATACTCCACAAGTTCAGCCCGGACCAGCAGCGCCATACGGCGGGGCACCAGGTCAACAGATGTACAGTGATATCGAGGGTATCTATGGTGGCTACCCGCCCATGCAGGCGCAACAGGTATGTCATATCCCTACTTCTTCCTTTACCATGACTGACACCAGCAGCAAATGTACCAAATGCCACAGCACCGCCCCCAAGATCCGTCAGTCGGTCAAGACCCAGGACATAACTATCCTCGTCACGATGGCGGAGAAGGCGATGCTGACGCAGAGGGCGAGCGTGACTACGAAGTCTAGGTTAGCTGCATTTTGGAAGTACCAAGATCTCATCTTCCAGAGTGGGTCTGGTTCATGAGCAATAAACGACAGCAATAAAAACAGAAACAGAATGGCATGCTGATCTTGATTGACTGGGCTCCAGGGGAGGATGGGTGGTAGACTGATGACTTTTGATGGAAACGGTTTCGCTTGGCTTGGTTTAGGACGGAATGGAGTTCGAGGTTGAGGTTGAGGTTCCCCAGTACCCACAGCACCACGCAGGATTGCTTTTCTACAAGATTCACTTTTTTTTGTTCTATTCTGGCGCTGGATATGTGGTATGGGGCGGCATGTTAATGAATAACAAAAATTTAACAGCTTTCTTTCCCAATTGACAGGTCTTGTGGCACTGTGTAGTGGTATTTGGGTCATTGTTTAGAATAGAAGTGATAGCAACAGTGAGAGTGATTAAGGGAGAAGACGGGCTGGCGCTGGCGCGTACTGTTGGAGGACATGACATAATCGTGAGATACAGGGTCTTCACTCTCGTCGCTCACTCGTCCTCAGCAATTACTCGTCCTGAACACTCACTCACACAAACAATTATTATCCACGCCTAACACTGCAAGAACCTACCTAGCTATAAGTCCTCCCCCTCTTCCAACCCTCTCTCCCCATCCTCCTCTCCTTTCCTTCCACAACAGAAAAAGCGTCTCCAGCTCATCGCGAATTCAAGTTGGAGGCACTGGGCAGCTGGACTGTGCTAGGTAGGTAGGTGCTCATTATCTCCATCAGTCCATGTAACCATGTCTACCACTGTGAATAGGAAGGTTGTCGTGCTTCCGTATAAGTATTTAGTGCTTGCTGTCTTCTTTCTGTTTGTTGATAGCGGGACAAGGCAAGTCGAGTCTTGTTTGGTGTTCTGACGAATACTGGAATAGGGTGGAAGTGGTGGTGGAGATGGGTGAGCGCAAAGGTTTCTCATTCCTATCCGTCTAATACAAACCACTGGGGTAAAGAAATTGATTGCATAATCTCACACCAGAGTAGCGGTAAGACAAAAGATAAAAGAATGCAGCAAAATGCCATTTATTTGAAATTCGGTGTTGCCTGAGGGTAATCCAGCTGAAGTTGTTCGCCATTCCCTTCCAATTTCTCCGCGTCTTATTGTACATGTAGGATTTCTACATTGAGTTGACGTCTCAGCTTGATGAACATAGCATTACAGTCGAGCCACTGCTGTTTGGTATCGTAATCAAATCCCTTCTTTGATAGACGCTTCATCGCATACCGAATCTCGATGAGAAATTCCCTAGACGGTCAGTTCGTGATGGACTGGCCATGACGGTGTATGTGAGTCTGCAGATGCGGTCAGCCTGGTTCTGGACATCTTGCTTTCTGTCCTCTCTTCATTGCCGCGGATGCGGAGATAGACAGTGGGAAGTGAAAGCGGAAAAAGTTCACATACTTCTCCAATATCCTGGGACCATTCATCGCATCCACTCTTCCAAACTTCTTATTTCGCATGCCCACATCGTAGAACTCATCTGGATTCTCGGTCTGCATGAGTAGGACTGTTTGTTGTAGTTCGTCGAGGTTCTCTTTCAGGATGGGTGCATTGTCGAGGGTGTCGACGAAGTCGGAGAGGTAGTTGACGTCTTTTGCGAGGGCGGCGACGCCGTTGGGGTTTATCTTTTTGACGGCGGGGGAGAGGGGGAGGGCCTTTTCCAAATAGATTAGTGGCGAGAGGGAGGTAGATGGGGAGAATAGGGGAACAGGCGGACGTACCAGGATCATGTTTGCGGCGTGGGAGAGGGCGTCGAAGTAGATGAGTTCTTTGATTTCTCGAGGTAGACCTAGGAGAGTCGAGTTCATGATGTTGGAGAGGTAGCGGGTCAGTGTTTGCATGTAGTTACTTGGCTCGCTTTCGAGCGTGCTTGCCATCCTGCATTGGTATTAGCAACGATTCTTCACCCTAGCTCAAATCAAGTTCAGCATACCAGTCATACTCGGCCGTTTCTACAAGATCATCAATCTTTGAGTTGACAAGCTCGAAGATACGCTTTTCGGCCGTCTTCTTGTTACTGCGGAATTCTTCAGTGGCATCGAGAACGATGGGTCCACCTGCTGATGTGGATGAGCGTGCTGCTATGAGGAGTTGTTCCAGCTCCCGGCAAGCAGTCTCGAAATGCTCGAGGTTGATGAGGATCTGGACGATTTGGCCGAGGTACTGTGAGCTCAATCGCTCTACAAGAGAGCGACAGACTTTTTCGAGTAGCAGCTGATCAAGGGACTTTTAGACTATCAGTGACTGTATCAAGATTCGTCAATGAGGACTTCGTACCTTTTTCAGAGCCTCGTCAATGACATTAGGATGTTGGAAATGGTCATCCGAAAAGAAGTAAAATTGGTTGAGGAAGTTCCTGATGTCGATGCAGCATAGAGGGTACATCTGTGAAAATGGCAATACACACGGAAATCTGTTGAGAAGTCAGTGAGGCTCAATTACCAAGGGGACCATAACGCACGAAAGCTCTTCTCTCGGCTTATCTGGTGTAAACCAGCAGACGTTGACAACCTTGTCATACTCATCAACATTGGTGACAGGCATGGGCATGTAATCGTCGCTTGCAACGATCTAACAGGATATTAGCAGAGCTTGACGAATGGCAGAAGTGTCAAGTACTTCTTGGAAATCATCACTGAATCGCTTCTTCAGAAGCTCGGCATATTTGTCGAAGAGCGTGAGTAAGAAGCTGTCCAGTGTTGCCACAGAGTATCCCCAGGTCTGCGTCCATTAGTTGGAATTGGTTTTCGGGAACCAAGCAAAACTTACATCCATTGTCTGGATGAAGAGAGCAATCACTCCCTTGATCTTGAGCAGGACTTCGGCATTATCAACCTTGTCCAATGCTTTAGAAATCAAGGATATCGCGGTCTGGCACATGGAGTCCCATAATTCATCGACCTGCAATTCATCAGAACTTAATCAGAGGCCCGCCATTTGGAATCCTTACATCGACAGGAGATCTGAGATTGTGAGCTCGTCTCATCGTAGCTCTTTCGATGATGGCAAATCCGGCAATACCCTCTAATAAACTGCTTAAACTCTGTTCGTCCTCCTCCATCAAATCCACAAAACTTGGCAGTAGCAGTTCTTTCTGCCTCCTCCGCGTTGCGGCATATTCAGCTCTGAACTTATCACTTTGGCCCAGAGCCTCGTGAATATGTAGGCATTCAAATAGAGGTTGGAAATCCACATGCAATTCTTCGTTGTCCAAAACATCAAACTCCTCACTCTCATCAAATACAAGCTCGATCGCAGAATTGAGCTTGAAATTCCTTAGGTATTCGTTCGACTCCATCCGCTCCTTTTGCCTCGTCCGCCTCAATTCAGTATGGTAGAAAGCGACTTCCCCCAAAAATTGTGACGTCTCTCTGATCCGGTACAGCCAGGTATTCAGATCCGTCATAACAGCTTCCGAGATAGCTTTCTGCGAAGATGGTATCGACTTCTGTATAATCTCCGCCAGCTTGTGTTGTGTCGCATACTTGTTCTGTATCGTGGGTATCAAATGCTCGTTCTGCAGATCATCCAGCGCCTTGAGCGCCGCATAATAGCTCTTCTTCCTGATCAAATCATGCGCCTGATTGACCGCGTGTAATATCTTCAGCGACTCCTTCAGCGCTTCGGACGCTTCTGCGATGTTCTGACGTATCGATTTCGTGTCTACCAACGCCTCCTTCTGCGCTGCTAGCTTCTCTGTGCTTTGTTGTATCGACTGATTGAGTTGGAGGATCTCTGCGGTGAGAGATACGGTTCCTTCGCGCACTTTCTGTAGCTGGTTCACGGATTGGAGGAACTCGTCGTGTTTCGTGAGGCCGATTCGCTCGATGTCAGCCTCGCGCTCTTCGGCGTACAGGGACAGACTCTGCATGAGCCCCGGGGTTCTATTCGAGTTCGTGGCATCTTTAAGGGCGGGTATCAATTGGTCGAGGTAGTCAGTATCGGAGGAGGAGAGGATGATCTGTAGCTTGGGTTAGGAGGGGTCGTTGAACTCTGGAAAGGAGAGCCTTGCCTGCTGCACAGCAACTCTGTAGTCATCGTATTGAGGCGCCTTTCGAGGCATCTTGGGCGGCGTAAGCTTCAGTCAGATTCGGGGAGTAGAGAGGGCATGACATTTGAGCTTGTACTCCATGGAAATAGTCCGTGATCCGCGGCTGGTCTTGAAATGGATGTCATGCCTAGACGCGGCTCCCCAGCTGTGGAGACAGGCTAATTCAGCAGCCGAGCCCCCTCGAACTTAATTCTGACGACCATTGATCCACTCCCTCAGATGTTACGATATGCTAAGCAGGGACCTCAGAGTCTTTGACAGTCTTGCTGGTGATTATGAGAATTTGTGCAGCCGCAGAATATGAAAAAGGATCCGTAGAATGTGCTTTTGATACCCACAGGTAGCCTTGGACCTTGAGGAGAGCCTAACAACTGTGAGAGAAGTATCTATGAAAACTCTGGCAAATACCTCTGTGCTAATTTTCTCATAGGTAAAGCTCAACGCCCTTGAACCACTGGTCTCTACTTGAGGCTAGGCTCACCATGGCTTTGAGCCCCGTGTGTTTGCTTCGTTGATCTGGCAAAGATCGGTCAGCATCAAACCCTTTTCTGTAGATATGAAAGGGTTCATTAAAGCTTCGTACAGACATGAGACGGTTTAGGGATATTTCCTTATCTTCTCTCGATCCCCAACAGCATATTGACATCTAGTGATGTCCAGCCACTACTCGTTGGCGAGGAAGAGCAATAAGGTGTGACATCCAATGGCTAAACTTTGAGATAAATTGGATAGAACATACCTACATCTTGAAAGACGGGCTCTATGATAATAGCTCTCCTGTAAACTCCATCAGGTCCATGAACTGATGTAACTAAGGATCTTGCTCTGAGCTAGGCACTAGGGCATGTGCGTCTCGAGATGAAATGGTGAAGAGTCTGGTATCAGATTGCTTTCATTTCTCTTGACCTCGAAGCTCTCTTTGCCAGGAGTCCAGCTCCAGTCTTTTAGACATTTCCCCTTCGGTCTCAAGTATTCTGCTCAGGAGCAAAGTTCTAGCCAGAGAAGCCTCGTAGTATCCCAGAACCTCTGAAAGGTGCCCTTGTTCCGCTTGGTCTCAGAGTATCTGAATCAGGGGCCTGCTTGCTCTCAGCATACTACCGCTCCCGATTGCTGTGTAGACTGCGTAGAACAAACACTTTTCTGCTCAGTCTTTGCTGCTGTGAGGCGTAGCTCGCCGTTGTCAGGGCACCCAAGCCTTCTCCATCTTGCCCTACGTCTTTCCAAATCCTTCCTCTTATGTGTCCATTATGTATTGGTCGTGGTCTTATCTCGTTATCGTCGTGAGGGAGGCAATAGAGGTTCTTGGGTAGGGTTTCATTCTTTGGAGGGCTTGCGCTTCTGTCATACGTATAGTCAGTACTTGCAGGGTAGCAGAGAAGGAGAGAGGGCTGGCTCAATAGCTCTTGGTTTTCTCTAGGTCAATCAGATACTGCCTACTCAGCTGCCGTGACCACAGAGAGACCGAGATTGTCTCGATACTTTTGGAATGTCTGCGCAACGACGCGTAATCCTGCTGGCAGCATATATTTTCTCAAGCCAGATAACTGTCTGCTGCCCGATTTAACCTCCAGAGGACCAAATTACGCTGTCTGCTCCCCAACAGAGCCATTTCTGATAGTCTCAGAGCATGAAAGAGGCTTTGAAGACTGTACTGTACTCGAACAATAACGCCTGCTTTTGGGAGGTCGTTCGGCGTCTTGCAGGAGTCAAGAGCAACTCCAGAACTGTGGTATAGATATGTTTCTGAGCCACAAAAGCCCGTCCCCCGCCTTCCATATATATGTGTGCTTGGTATTTTCTATGAGTAGAGGAGAGGGGTGATATCATCGTATCTTCGTAGGGCCGTCAGAGCTTGATCGGTCGCAATTGGAAGGGTTCTTCGTAGATTTCCTGCGTCGCAAGTGCGTCAGTATTTCCTCTTCACAGTTGAGATAAGGAAAAGGATCGCAGTCTCAGCCTGTATCTGGACCTGCGCTCTCAAGACTGCTAGTCCACTTCTAGCGATCGGTTGCAAATGATCTTGAACCGAGAATCAAGGTGCTGGCTGCCGGTGGCTGGCATTTGTCACTGCCATGAATAAGGGACGCCAATAGACACACGATCCTGCACGCAGTTTCTTTGATCAAAAGAGCGAACTTCGAGGTATTCACAGACCTTGGTGTTGCTGTCGTAATAATGTGTCGTGGCTGCTCGTTTTTCCTTATTAACTAGACAGAACTCAACTTGCAGCTGTCAGCATACCGTGACACCTCGAAGAGGATTGTTCAATCAGCAATCATCTGGTGTAGTGAAGATATGATCCGCGCCGTAAATCATGGATATCAAGATCCAATCTGCAAATTGGTGTTCCATAGGAGACTTAAGCCTCTCTTGGTGTCTTCTGAATGACTCGTCTTCGAAGGACAGAAGATCATCTTTCGGGTCAGCGAATTCGTTTCAGTCTGTTGAAGCTAGACCATAATCTACATTCAGCGCAGAATTGCACCGTGGAATAGGCCCAGCAGCTCTTTATGGCTTTCCATTATCATAACAAGAGACCTTTGCCTTAAATTCTGGTGATTATGGCTCATGATGTCGCGTATACGTCAATTCGGCGTCCCTTGTTCTATGAGACCTCAGTAGAAGCCTTCTTGACCCAGGGCGCAGGTTTAGGATGCTTTCTCGTTTTGGCTCTACGACTCAGGTATATCTTATCTATAATTCATTCATGGGGAGCTCAACTACACAAGCCATGACAAACGTGGTTCTCAATCAAATGCCCCACGGTATTGAGACAAACAGATAGACCCGAGACGCGCTCTGCAATCATGCTATACCTCTATCATACATCAATGTCTCTTGCAAAGCTGTCCTGTAGTCCTCTAAGTCTCCCTCCTTCCCTCTCTGAAGCCCGTTGAATGAATATGACCTCTTTTCAACGAATAGGAGCTGATCGGAGGTTTTAAATGGTTAAGTATGGCCTTACTAGGATAGAGCGCTTTCCATTTCGGGGCTGGCCCTCCTCGCCATGTGGCTGTCGCACTAGTGAGAGCTTCGCGAGCCCACGATAAAGTCCCCCCCTTCCCCTCTTCAACTGCGTCTTTCTCTTCTTCCCAAAACACCATCACCGTCTCTCCCCATCTTCGTCTCCTCTTCTTCCACCCAATCTTGTTTGGTTTGCACCTTTTGTTCGCCCGTTGCCGCGTTCAGGAAACCATACCACACCCATCGTCAACTCCGTTGGTCCCGCCTGCTGCCATTTTGTCGTCGTCCTTGGGACACAGCATCGCCATCGCCCGTTGGTTCTTCGTAAGTACTTCCTTCTGCGTTGCCCTGGTAGGGAGGCACTGTGCCCTGTCCTGTCCGCACCTCCCTCGTTCTACACCTCCCCGCCATTGTTTACCTTCTACCGGATTGACCCAAGCGCTGGTTTGGTTTTGCGCTGGGCTTGCTCTTACCTCGCTGCTGTTCCCAATGCCTTCACTACTCTTTAGTGATGTAACCACTCCGTCTCGTTGCCTCCATCACGTATTCAACACTGCTAACTTCTCAAAGTTTCTAAAGTCTCTGGTTAGTAACTACCACTTCACACCTGCATTCGCTTCTACCAATTTCCATCGTCACGAACACAATTTCTCTGAGCAAAGACGCTCTCTCCACAGAGAACGCGCGTTGTACTACTCTGCAGCCTCTACCATTGCTCTATTCGCTCTCAGTCCTGAAGTCTCAGTCTCTAAAGAGCGTAAGCCATACCACAGGCACATACCGGCATACATCCATTAACCAACGCCATTGCCTATTTATACATGTTTATACTGCTCCATCGGCTTGCCTGTATTCCGTTTATAACATACACATCCCTCCCAGTCTGTCGTTCTTTGGAAAGTCTCCACTTGGCGCTGTTCCCCATAGTTGGGGGATCTGCTAGCCACGTCTGTTCCAACTCAAGATCATGGAAAGGCTATCTGCTCCAGTCGCTACTTGGTATGCCTTCCACAATTTTGCAGTAGCTCCTTGCACAGGACCACTTCCTGCTTGCCACCTTGCCTGTTCTGAAAGGCCCTTGTCGACGTTGTCCTACAAATGGCCACGATCTTGTTGATTTCGATCTTCCTTCAAGACGTTGATAGCTACAGTTGCAATTCGTTCCTCTCATCATCTCCATGTCAACCTTGGAGCAGCATGGGCAGTCAACTTCATGTTCAAGGTCACGGTATGTCAATATCGCTTCGAGAAGCGAGCAATTCCAACCACATCCGATTAGCGAGTCCTTTGCTTCGATGACACTTCCTGATGCAAATTGAGCCATATTTTCAACCCCTGGAATTCAGATCAGCATAGTCCTTTCAACTCGCTCCTTCTTTCAAGTTCATTTCTGTTCCTTCCACCATAGCAATCAAGTCATCTGGCCGATTCACTATTCTCAGAGCTCACGGTTGCCCATGCTACCCGATCGACTACTTGCCACGTGGTGGTTGTGTTTCCCCTCTCTACAGACCTATACATCGACCATAAATCTTCAAAATTTCTTTTTCTTATTCCAAAATACCAACGGCTGACCATTATGCTTATACAGATCACGCTCGACTCTATATCTCCTTCAAGTCCTTTCACCTCTCAGACGACAATGTCCCGCTATACAAACTCACCACATTCCTCCCTGCGAGATGACTCGGTTCAAAACACACCTTATACCACGTTAACGGCATTCTCTCCGGAAGATGTTCGTACCTCACAGATCTTTGCCGGCCGATCTAAAATGCCACCACCCGGCGCACACAATGATCCCTTCGTCACCTCTGCAAAGGCAGCCAAGGCTGATCAGAAGCTGTCCGCAACTGCTTCGGCCTTCAAGCCATTTGGTATGAGAACATCCTCAATTGGTTCGACTCCTTCTGGTTCCAGTATATCTGGCCCAATTCCTGGTACCACTCAGTATCTTGATGCTGTCATTGAAAAGGAGAACAGTCCATCGCGAGGCCTGAGCGACACTGATATGAGCTTTGGTGTCTTCACTACTAGCACTATGATGTCCCGAAACATCAAGGTCTCTAGTATTCTGAAGAATGATGTCATGCCACTCATCGAAGCTACATGGAAGGTGAGTCGCTTTTTACTCCACCTCTTTCCTCTTCCAATTGTTAATACCTTCCCTTCCTGGCATATACATACTTCATGCTCGGTACTAACACCTCTTTTTCCTCAGAAGTTGCATCAGACTGGAAGCCCTGTCCGTGGTAGCCACAGTTTTAGAGATCTTGGTGATGTCGTCTTCATCAAATTGGGAAACATCTCCGATGCTCCGACAGTCTACAATGCGTTGAGCAAAGACCATGACAATATCGCTGTGGAGTATGTCTCGATCAATGAATACAACAAGGTTAGTTCTCCTGTTCAATTACCATAATGTCTCAACTCTCTGACCAGATCTAGACTGTCTCTCCACAAAGCAATCTTGTCTCCGTCCATCAAGGTCAGGTTTCTCTTCGAGTTAAGTATCCTGCTGGACGAGGATCAAACAAAATCCAGTTTGAGAAGGGTATTCGAGATTTGTTGGCAGTGGAAGGCTCGATTGTTGCTTGGCAAAAGATGGCAGCCACCGAGGCAGGTGTCTTTCATCTCATCGCCGAGTTTAATGATGCAGGTCATGCGTTCCGAGCCATCCAACGTCTCAATAACATGAACCTTACCGTAAGCGACCATCCATATCATGACTTGAAAACACTGAAGCTCATATGAACATAGGATACCGTTAATCCTTGCATGATTTCCATCAACGCCCACGAGCCCGACAAGGTATCTACTGTGCCCTCTCAACGACCAGCATCGACTTTCACTCCAACTCGCCGATCTGGACCTTCAGGAGACCAGAGCAGCCTCATCGGCTCCATGGGTAGCATGTCGATCAACAGCTCTCAAGCTGTTCCGACCCCCAGCACTGCTGGGTACGCTGGTAATACTGCAACTCCGAGCCCCATGGGTTATGGTCCTGGCAATGCCGGTTTTGGTGTGCCGCCCGGTATGTTGGCGCTTCCACTCAATAGTGTCTACTCCCCGGCTACACTGGGCACACCACTCCAGCAGTACAGCATGAACGAGTATGGCCAATACCAACCTGCTGGACCCTCACCCTTTTTCCAACAAGGATATAAATCCAATACCATGGTGCCGTATACTCCTCGCAGCAATGGGTATGGACCCCAGTATCCCTCCTCAGGTCCACGCTTTCATCAGAACAACTTCCATTCTGGTCCCGGACAGAACAACTACTACCATCCTCGGGGTGATGGTCGCTGGGATGGGCGCTACGATATGGTTCGCTATGGTGCCAATCGTCACCTTGGACCTCGTAGCCCTCGACCCAACCAGGCCGCCGGTCAGCATAATCACGTTGACATCGAGAGAATCCGTGCAGGTATTGATGTTCGTACTACAGTAAGTTGTTGTCCTCGTTGTTCAAGTTTCCAACGCTGATACAGACCAGGTCATGCTTCGTAACATCCCAAACAAAGTTGATCAAGCAATGCTTAAGGAGATTGTGGACGAGTCGAGCTTTGGCAAATACGACTTCATGTATCTGCGCATTGACTTCAGCAATAACTGCAAGTATGTATAGCACATGTCTCCTTCGAGGACGTTGACTGACCACAGCATAGTGTCGGCTATGCTTTCATCAATTTCCACGACGTGAGTACTACTGTCCCCAAAACGATGAACCTTGGCTAACCTCTCTAGCCTCTTGATATTATCACGGCATGTATACAACCGTCATAAATCATGTACCTCGCTAATCGTAGATCCAGTTCGTTGAGACTAGATCAAATCAAAAGTGGTAAGCCCGCACATCTAAGCTTATACCTCAATGAATGAAGACTAACTGCTGCTTCCAGGCAACGTTTCCGCTCCGACAAAGTCGCTGAAGTCTCTTACGCCAGTGAGTTTCGTTGTCCTTCAGACTGTGACTCTAGTTTAACATCGCGGCAGCTATCCAAGGTCGTGATTGCTTGATCCAAAAGTTCCGCAACTCCTCCGTCATGTTGGAGCCGGAGCACTATCGCCCCAAGGTATGTGGAGGATCTGCCATGAGACACATATCTAACAAGAACCAGTTGTTCTTCATCCTCCAGGATGGTAAGGAGCTTGCCGGTAAAGAGGAACCATTCCCACCTTCGGATAACGCATCAAAGCTCAAGCGATCTTGTGAGAATGCCGAGCATGTTGGTAAGTCTTGCAAGCATCAACTGTGCTATTTTTACTCACGATTCCCAGGTCTCTTCGCACCTAGTGCTGGTCAACACTTTCGCGATGAGCAGCGCCGTCGTCGTAGCCAATACGACCGTGGTACGAGTCTCGCTGAGCGCGATGAGTACTACGATGAAGGCCCATATATCAGCTACCCTAACTGTGAGTTGTGTTCCGATCAACAGCTGGTCACTAATTGACATCCTACAGATTAGTCAGGGGAATCTCAAATCAATGTTCTGATGGGTTCTTGGACTCGGAATTTGGGCTAATTTGAGCACACTTCTGTGGTGGGTTTCTAGGCGAGAGGTCAATTTGGTGGAATGACCTTTGGCATCTTGCACGACGGGTTTGGCAGGATTTTTGACAATCGAGTGATCTGGATTGGCTTTATACCAGATTGCCGCTGCAGAATCGGAACATATTATTTGCTTGGCTCATCATCACATATAGCGTTGCTTTTTTTGCCATACCAGACCCCAGGACCTTGGTCAGGGGCGTTTTCATAGCTGGGCATACAAGGGCGATTGATTGCCTTATAGATAGTCAATACACTTTCTTGACTCTCTACCCCATTGCATTTGTCTGGTTGAAGGTGGTACCAGCTAGTCCCTTCGCCAGACTCAAACCTTTCCAGAGCAAAGTAGAATTACAGACGCAGGCTTGCTTGGGCCACGATCCTTCTTACACCGTTCGCGATCCAAAGATGAGGATCTTGTAGCCTTTGAATTTCATAATATCTACGTACTTTAGATATATACACCACCCAATCTCCAACACAGCTCCGCATACCCAACTGTCCCATTTCCAATCGCCTATTTACTTATTTGCTTGATTGCTTGCTGGCAGGACCAATCTCATCCCTCATCCAAACTCATTATCTCCGATCTTCCACGCGTTCCAAAACTCTTTGTATCAAAAAATCGTATCCAAGTACACCAAACTAAGGAGAAGAATCGACTCCGAAAGAACGCCGCGCTCGCTGCTCAATGCATTGAAAGAACTGAAAAGCAACGCCCAAAGATCCATGCTGTGTGTATATTTATATGTATTTGTGTACGTATGTTCATCTGTCCGATCGTTTATATGCTGTGCGTATGTATGTACTGTGATGTGTGTGTATATCGTCTATCTGTCGTAAATATGTCTTCATTTGCGTTTCCATGTCGCGCGAGATTTCAAGCATCAGGAGGTAAAGCCGGCAATGGTTTCCGCGCTATACTGAAGCTCTGCTTTCTCTCGCGAGTAGGACTAGCCGGTGCTGGTGCTGGTACTGGCGGAGAAGTCGGTAATGTTACTGTTGCTGTTTCTCGTGGCTGTTGCTGTATCTCCGGCTGAGATTCTGCTCGCGCTTGTCCCTGCAAGGCAATATAATCCGGTGGTGGAGAAGGCAGATGCGAATTATCGTCTCTTCTCATCGACGTCTCGCCATTCTCTTCATCTTGGTCTCCATCGCCATCAAACGAATCACGTACTTCCCTCGTCGTGACTCTCATGCCTCTTTTCTCAGGCTTACCAGAAGATGAAGGTGAAGGTGAAGGCGAAGGTGAGACCGACCTCTGTCTCCTCACAGGCGTGGCGTCTTGTACTGATATAGCAGGTGGACTCATGCCAGTCATGCTCAGATCAGGGACCCTACTATTCTGGTTCTCATTCGGACTCCCGAACACCTCATCTTCAAGTGAAGTTGATCTCTGCCGCACGAACCCCTTCCTCTTCTTCGGTGTGCGTGTCTTCGGCGTCGTAGGCTCGAGATGTGTACTCTGTGGAGAGGAATAGGTGGTATTGGGCGGTACGCGCTTCACAGGCGTGATATTCTGCGAAGAAGGGCCGGACTCAAAACTCCCCTGCTCTTCATTAGATGGGAGTAGATCCCCCGTACTTCCAGCATTCAAATCATCCGCTCCAGACGGCGGCGTGAAGTTCACCTGTTCCGAGCGCGAGTAAGCAGATACAGGCGTTGGCGGTGCCTCAGCATCATCGTCAGAATGCAATCTCTGCTGTCCAGACTCCAGCCACGGCCTCCCATTCGCCCTTCTATACTCCGGACTCTCGCCTGGACTCTCAAGTGGGCTCTCAATAGGAAAGCCGGAGAGGAGTCGAGCCCTACTATGAAGAGTAGGGAAATCGATATTCGCTCCTCCTGACACGCGTGAGAATATGACGAGCGCAAGGCATAGGAGTAAGAGCACGGATTGCACGATGGACATGCGTTTCTGGAAGACGACTTCATCGGCTAGGATGTTGAGCCGCGAACTTATGGCTAGGATCTCCCGCCGGGATTCGTCGCGTTGGCTTTCGAGGGAGATGACGGTGCTTTGCCAGATCTCGTCGTATTGCTGGCGGAATTGGCGGAGTTCGTCTAGGACGGTGCTGTTTAGTGTGTCGAGGAAGGTGGTGGTTTTTTGGAGTTGCTTTTTCTCGACTTTGGTGAATGCTTCGCGGAGGATGCGCGATTGCTCTTCGATGTATTTTAGCGAGAGGGTGGAGTTTGTCTCGAGAAAATTGAGGCGGCGGGAAACGGCTTTGAAAAAGGATTCTTGGATTGTGGGGAGAGAAGAAGAGGCGGATGTCGTGGATGTCGTTTTGTTCTTGGGGTGGGTAGAATTATGTGTCTTGTGGGTTGTGGATGCTGTTGGTGGTGGGGAGATGGGGGTGTCAGATAAAGACATGGTGGAGTTGGTGGTTGCAGCTGTTGCGGAGTCTTTGAAGGTAGAATCTTGTGATTTGATACTGTCCGTGGAGTGGGTGATTGTAGACTTGACGATTGCGGTAGGAACATCCGAAGCAGGGATGGGGCTTTGACTTGAAGGTTGGACTGTTTGAGAGGAGTTGTCTTCTGTACATATCGTCACAGTCTGGATAGTCTCCTGGATTGGAGCTTCAGATGGGAGACATAATTCCTCTGGTACCGTGCTAGGAGGTCTGAACATGTATGGTCCGGAGTTATTCCAAGGTGTCGTCTCAACAGACATCTGCTCGGTCGAATTGGCTCCATCACCCAGAGTTGTATTCTGTAATGGGACTGAAGGCTCAGCAGCCTCCACAGTCCTAGCCATCTCATCACTTGCGGCTTTCAACTTCTCCGCAATCTGGACAACTTCAGCCACAGCATCAGGAATGAATTGCTCCTCCGGTCCAGCATCGATCTCTTCGATGTCATCATCATCTCCGATGGCTTCAGACTCCTTCCAACTCTCCAACATGCGGGTACCATGCACCCTGACCAGGGACAGTGGGCAGTAATACTCGTTCCCATAGTGGCTGAGGAACTCGATACGGATGTACCGTGTCCAAATCTGAGGGTTGGTGATGAGAAAGGCTTGGATCTCTCGCGAGTTTCGGGCTTCGTATGTCCCGACATCTTTCCATTTCTCCATCTTGACAGGGTATCGGTCGCTGACACTGACTCTGAAAGTCCGTATCATACTAGAGAAGAACTCATAATTGGCGAGAACCACAGTATCGATCCAAATATCTTCCTATCAAGGTTATTAGCAAGTGACCTAATCCCGCAACGAAGTAGCGAACTGACCGAAAGCTCAATAATAACAAACTTGTTCTCAACAGTACACTCCGAGAGCATATACGAATCTTTATTCTCAATCAAAACCGCCTTATGATTCTTCGCCCCATGATGCGTCTTCAGAATCGTAGCCCCCGCATCAAACGACGCATAGTTCGCCCGCTCCTTACACGTCTTCCCAGCATCCTTACTCCGATACTGGTCCTTTCTCCCCTCTCCCTCAACCTCCTGCAAATCCTGCCCTTCAGCCTCTCTCTCCTCTTCCCCACCCTTCCCATTCCCCTTCTCCTCCTTCCCACTACCACTCCTAAATGCCGCAAAATCCAGATCAATCTCACCCTCTTCCCCCAGCGAATCAAGATTATTCTGGAAGCTTTCCGAGTCCCTCTTCTTCCCCTCGCCGGACTTCTTGCCCCCAATATTCGCATTCGCCTGTCCCGCTTTCTCCAGCGTCTGTTTCTTCCATTCTTCAAAAGAGAGGAATGACGATTCGCTCAATTCGCCTGTCTCGAGATCCGTTGCTGTTGCGCCTGCTGTCTCCGAGGCTGGACTTGCTGCCGTCGGGTCTCCTCCTGGTGTAGATTCCCCTGTCCTGGTATTCTGCGACGCTTCCTGACTGCTCGTTGAACTCGAAGTCGTATCCCCTTCTACCGTAGCCGTCCCATTCGCATTCCCATTCGGACTTCCTTGTCCCTCGCCCGCCAGTGTAGTCGTCGCTTCTCCTCCGCCGTCTACAGCCTTCACGGCCGTTCCATTCGCGCTACTCCATGAGCTCTTCAGACATTGCTGCGGTAGCGTATCGGTGATGTAGTTTATCGTCCTGAACTCGCAGGTGCCTGTCGCTGCGGCTTTCGAACTTATCGGTGCCGTGGGCTTTGGGGCTGTCGTTATCGTGCTGGCATTCGCGTTTGCGCTCAGGAGCAGCGTGAGAGTCGCTGCGATGCTGAGGATGCGGAAGTGGAAGTGCTGGCCGGACAGATGCATGCTTGCTTCGGCATTTTCTTCTCTGCTGTATCCTTTACGACGTGTGAGGTGGAGGCCAGCCTGGCGTTTATGTAGAGGAGAGTTGACCGCAGAGGAAAACTTGGCCGGGCTGGATACAAGATTACTGGGTTGGAGCTGGATAGAAAGAACGATTTCTGCACTTCACATTGGTCAATGCAACGGCAATTAGGTCAAGTTAGATGATGCTTGCTTGCGCGCAGCATGCATGAAGCTGTAGATGCAGGTATTGGAGGTGTTCAAGAGAAGCAGGTTATTGTTATGATAGGGTAGGTTGGTTGTTACTGTGTGCAAGCCACTTGATTGTGGCTATTTCCCTGCTTTTTTGCCTGCGGAACGAAATCTCGAGGTTCTGGAAGGTCTGAAGAACATCGCTTGCATGCGGCGGGGTTCACTTACAACCTCAAACAGAACAGATAATTGATTACATTTCACTGGAATAGCTGCAGAAAATCCAAAATCCAAAACTTTAATGCAATTGAAGAAAGCCGAGGAGTTCAAATGATTACATTTCAGTGAAATTCTTAACATGATCAACATTGATGCTCGTGTCCACCACTCCACTCCACTCCACTCCACGCCTAGCACGAGGCTTCAGCCGCGCTCGGGACTGGAGCAATCCATGATGTCAACGGGCACTAAGAAGCTCGAGTCTCGAGTCTCGAGTCTAAGACAAACAACATCTCAGATTCATCCTCACGCCTGACTCTCACTTTGCACCTTCAATTCTCACTCTAACCCTTCTCCCCAAACAACCTAAATCCAACCTTCATCCATCCCTCCAACCACCCTTCTCAACCCTCTCAAAAATGGCAACCCTCCTCCTCCGCCCCCTCATCCGACCACAAACCTTGGGCCTCGGTCTCGGCCTCTCATTCCTAACCCACCAGACCCTCACCCAGCGTCCTTATCGAATGGACACTTCTCTTTCATCCTCTAGTGGTGGGAGTATCCTTTCGGGGGACTCGTATGCGCGCAATGCGAAGGTGCCGGTTGTGAGGGAGGGGAGGCTGAATGAGAGTGCCGTAAGGCAGATTAGTAGTGGGAGTATTATCGGTGAGTTTGAAGGGCTTTTCTTTTATTTTCTCTTTTTGGGGAGGGGGGTTATGAGCTGGAAGGGAAAGGAGAGGGATGAGAGTTATGGATTTTAGGGATGGGATGGATGGCTGATGCAGTTACAGGTCTATGTGCTGGATTGGCTGTTAGTACGTTCTCGAGGAGTCTGGCGCTGATATTAGGATTGCTGGTTGTGGGCGTACAGGTATGTCCATCTCATTCCTACATCAATCCTCATCACTTATGATCTGGAATTGAGAAAACATGAAAAGTGTGACCAAAACTGATCACAACAGTACGCGTCAAATCACGGCATCAATATCATCCCGTACAATCGCCTACAGAAATACGTCACGAGCATCGACCTACGCTCAGCAGTACAGGATAATGTAGCCTTCAAGATCTCGTTTGGAACCACGTTTGCATTAGCGGCTTTCATGCACTTCTAGGTAGTAATTTGAGGGAGGAAGAAGGCACAGTTGCCAGTCATGTATATTAGATACCAAAAGACAGACAGACGCTCGCTTGACTTCACAATTACTGTGATATGCTTGCATTACAATCCTCCATGTTTATGGAGAACGACATCATTACTGATCAGAAAGGTTCAGTCTCCCGCTCCAACCACTTCAAAGCCAGGGAACCCGGTTCGAAGAAATCCTTGGTCTTGGCGTGGATGTCGGCGTGGTATTCGTTAAGCCAGTGCTTCTCTCTCCTGGTGAGCAGACTCTCGTCAATGAGTTTGCGGCAGTAGGGAACCATTGTGACGTGCTCGAAGCCGAGATATGGCTTGTCGCCGAATTTGTGCTTCGTCTCTGCTTCCTTCACCATGACGATGTTCTCGATGCGAATTCCGAAACTGCCGTCTTCGTAGTATCCTGGTTCGTTCGAGATCACATTTCCTGGTGCTAGTGGGACTTCCGAGTATTGGATTCTGGTGCCAATTCCGATCGGTCCTTCGTGCACGTTCAGGTATGATCCTACACCGTGACCTGTGCCATGGCGATAGTCCAATCCCTCTTCCTAGTGAAAGGTCAGTAGTATCCAAAGAAGGCCGGGTACCACTTACCCAAAGAAATTGCCTCGCCAAAGTATCAAGAGCAAATCCTGTGGTGCCTTTTGGAAACACCGCAACGTCCAAAGCGATGTTGCCTTTCAGTACCAAAGTATATGCCTTTCGCTCCATCTCAGTAGGTTCTCCAAAGTGAAGAGTACGAGTGGTATCTGTGGTGCCGTCAAAGTACTGAGCACCGGAATCGCACAGGTACACAGCAGTCGGGTCGATGACGGAGCAATTTCCGCGTTCAGGTGAATAGTGAATGACAGCAGCATTGGCTCCAGTAGATGAGATCGTATCAAATGACAGTCCAACAAAGTGCTTCTTTGTCGAACGTAGTTCCTCCAGCTTGTCTGCTGCCTCTACTTCATCAATCGGTGTCTTCTCGACGGTAAGTCGATGCTCCAACCAAGCGAAATACTCTGTCAACGCAGCTCCGTCACGAACATGGCAAGCTCTCATGCCCTCCAGTTCCGTTTCATTCTTCACAGCTTTCGCATCCCCAACCGGACTTCTAATCTCCTCGACCTTGGCTTCCCCACCTAGGGCTCGTTTCAGAGCCCAAGATGTCTTGGTTGATACCAAGAACTTCTTGATCTTGGCTTCGGCTTGACCTTCAGCATCTGGAGATGGTAGAGATTCGCCCAGCATCTGACTGTCATCAAAGATCTTGTCGTAAGGTCGAACTGATACCCCATTCTCCTGTAAATAAGTCTGGCATTCGCTGCTCAACTTGGACGAATTGACGTATAAAGTTGCCGAGGTCGGTGTAACAGAAGCGTAGGAGAAGAATACTGGGTTGTATGGGATATCGTTCCCTCGCATATTGAAGAGCCACGCGACCTCATCCAACATAGAAACAATGAACCCTGAGCTCTTTTTCTTGTCCAGTTCTTTACGAAGCTCTTCCAGTTTCGTCTTCACGTCCTTTCCGGCAAAGTGTTGGGCAAGAAGCTTGACCGGCTCGGCAGGTAGGGCTGGACGATCGCTTCCCCATATGAGGTCCACCAGATTCTCCTCAATTGCCATCAGATCTTGACCACCGCGCTTCTTGATCTTCTCAGATAACTTCCGAGCTTCGGGAGCAGAGATGACCCTTGGATCGACGCCCACCACCTTTCCTCCTTCAGATTGCTCTGCAGACCATTCTTGCCATGTTGGGACATCTTGTAATCCTTGCTTAAGCAACAGCCAGTTGTCGTCGAGCTGTTTTGAAGCTTGATTGAAATATCGCCCGTCCGTAGCTAATGCTGCCTTCTCGTGAGTAATAACCGCACATCCCGCCGACCCAGTAAAGCCCGTAATGTATTCCCTTCTAGCATCACAAGGTGCTATATATTCCGAGGAGTGGCTGTCTTCAGAGGGTACGACTAGACGCGGGGTAAGTGAGTGTCGAATGCTAGGAGTTCGACCACTCACATACTGTAGATGTCCACCTTGTGCTTCTTCATGAGTTCCCTCAGCCGAGCCAGGCGCTCTGTTGTAACGACCTTCTCCATTTCGATCTTTGGTTTGACGAACTTCCCCAGGTGTATTGACTTGTTCTTAGTGGGGTTCGTGCTCGCGCTCGTGAGGAAGGAACTGTATCGAATACAAATGTGTATATTCTGGCTTCTGAATTCTGTGAGGACGGAGGGTTGCGTTCTTATGAAGGCTGTTTGAAGAGCTCGAAAGTATCGCATTGGTTCATCAGGAACGCCCCCACGACACAAGATGGGCTGCAAAGGCCGAGTGAAGAAGACCGGGCCTAATCTCTAGAGCTGACTGAACTGATTGATAGTCAGTCTCCGAACAGGGTTTAAAGTGGATGCAGTGTCCAACAAGGTAATGATTTGGGTGTGAATGAGAACAACATACCGAATGGCTTCCCAATGAATGGCTTGCAGATGCAATGGCAGAAGAGTGAAGGCGTTGCCCGGCTGGCAGAGGCACAAGGGAATTGGTTATCCGAATAAGGCAAGGCTGAGCGCGGGCAAAATGATGCCTGAACAACAAGACATCCATGGCCTGGTGCCTTACCTACACAAAATATTTCGTCGAAATGTTTGTTGCATGATTAGCAAACCACAAACATGAAATTCGAAGAATATTGTTTCATTGATGTTCAGGTCAGTATTGGATGATGATAATTCATTTGCAATTCTGTGACCTTAAGAGGTTGTCGCTCGTCTTTCAGCTCACGCGAAATACATAAAACTTTCGCTTCGTTTGCTTCGTTTGCCCCCATCTCCTGACAAGCAACCCAAGCTCGAGATGGAAAATGGTCATTTACCCACTTCCCTAGCGGAAGTAGAATCAGTACGTTGATAATCATCGTTGATCCCCTTTTATCTTTCCTCTTTCCTAAGGGCGGCTTATATCGGCCATAGCTTTTCATGGAGTGACTTCGTGGGGGGCACGCCGACGCGCCGATTCGAATATGGAGAGGTGCGAGCGATTTGCTAACAGATTCATAGCTCATTACTCAACTTTACAGTCCTGGAGCACCAGAGAAAGTAGCCAATATCCAGGAGACTCTACAGAGACTTCAACGCTCTCCAGGAGGATGGCAGCTAGCAACCAGTCTCCTTGGTCACGGGGACGAGCAAGTGAGGTTCTTTGCGGCTCTGACCTTTACCGTCAAACTCAATACCGATGCGTAAGGATTCCTTGTCCACAGTGAATAGCCGAGGCTAAGAAGTTGCAGAAAATCACTAAGTGAAGAGGATGCTCAAGCACTCCTGCAAACTCTCATTGGCTGGCTGATCCGTTGCTTGAATGGTTCCGAAAGTGCTCTCGTCGTCAGGAAGCTGTGCTCAACACTTGTGGCATACTTCCTACAATTCTCGTCTTCGTGGGAACGATGCATAAAGCATCTGATGCTTTGCTTATACGCCAACGAAGCTCTTCCATATGCAGCGTTAGGAGATTCTCAGGAAACAGTGGCTATGGTTGACAACATCTCCAACACTAAGAACAGCAGTCCTGTTCCGAAAGCTGTGGCTCTTTTCTGGTTTGCTGCAACGCTTGTTGAAGAGGTCGGCAAGACGGATTCTAGTTCTATGAAGCAGTTGAGTCAGGCCCTCCAATCCCCACTACAGCCAAGCTGACGATGATTAGGCACAAATTCCATCTGAGTGTGGTACCCAATGTTGACGACATCGTTCCATTGATGTCGAAGTATATTACGGACACTTCCGCGGACACGAAGATCCGCCAGGAAGCTATGAGGTGCTTTCAGGTCTGTCTCGCTGCATCCCCTCAATTATCTAGTCAAGCATTCACTGACTATTTTCAGTCTTGGGTTTCGTACTCTCATCGCGCCTTTGTTGATGACGGCATCATGCTCGATCCATTACAAACTTTGACACAGCCTTCCATCATGTGCCTCGGACAAGATGACCTTTACGAAATCACGATCGAACTCCTCTCTGATGTCCTCACTAATTACTCGAAATTCCTTCGCAAAGAGGACTTCACCATTTTGCAAGCCCTGTTCAATAGCCAGTGGGCCCAAGAACGATACGAGCGACTGGTCAAAGGTGACTTTGATTTCGACTCTCTACAATTTGGTATGTTTATGATCGCTTTTGGCGACGCTACTGTTCAAGATTTGGCTCGGAATTGCGCCACAGACCCGCAGTCGCATCAATACTTGTCTGCTCTCTGCGCTCTTCTTGGCGCCGAGGGCTATGCAGTCTACGAAGACAAAATCTATGTCCCCACCCTGGAATTCTGGAACACATTTGTTGAGACGATGGTGGACGATGTCTACAGTGCAGAAGGTGAAGAAAAGCCTTCATGGTTCGTGGCTGCTCAAGAGCATGTCAAGCAGGTCATCGAAAGATGCTGGATTAAGAGTCAATTCCCTCCAGCTGAGGAATACAATTCCTGGGATTCTGTGGACCGGACAGGATTCAAGGACGCTCGCAGAGACTTTTCGGACTTGTTGCAGCAATTTTACCTTACCACCGGTATACCTCTACTTCAAGTCTTCATCGACCTGCTGCAGGGTTCTACCACCACGAGAAACTGGGCTGAATTGGAGGCATCGATGTTCTGCCTGATGTGGTTTGCCGACTGCGTCTACGATGCACCACAGCGCGATGACTACCTAGCTAAGGTGTTCTCTCCCTCGCTACTCTCTCTTATTGGAGATCCAAACCAACAGGTTCCGACTCGCGCTATGAAGAGCTTTCTGGATCTAGTTATCGCATATCCAGATTACTTTAAACATCGACCGGCAAACCTACCAGCAGTACTCAACATCGTCTTTGCTGCAACCGGCTCAACGGCATTAGCGAAGACAGCATCGAGGTCGATAATGAAGCTTTGTTCAGATTGCCGGACGATTCTCTTACCCGAGCTTGGAGCATTCCTGCAACATTATGGTAATATCGCATCGAATTACTCTCTTGACGCAACTGTCAAGGAGGCTGTTATGGAAGGAATAGCTTCCATTATACAAGGACTCGATAGTGAAGAGGCCAAGCTTGCACCGCTTGAGCAGCTACTCGGCTACGTTCAGTCAGATGTCGAGAAATGTCTCCAGATCGCCAATGGAAGTAGTAGCGACGAGTTGACAGCACTAGATCTTGGCGTCATTTCTCTGAAGTGTCTCTCTGGCATGTCCAAGGGTATCCAGGCGCCGGAAGACAAGCCTGTTGATCTTGAAAAGATAGCCGAGCCAGTATCACCGTTCTGGACGACTGGTACAGGAAGCCGTGTCCAACAGAGGATATACATGATGATGGACCGCGTGTTCGATGTACTGGGAAATCATGGAGAGATCGTCGAAGAACTGTGTATGATCTTACGGCATGGTTTCAGGGAAGAAGAGCCTGGACCCTTCGTGCTATGTTCCAGGATGGCCGCCCAATTCTTGATGAAGGCGAACTCCCAAACACCGAGATTGGGCCGCCTGATCAATACTGCAGGCTTCCTCGTCACAACTCATAAATCGACTCCTGATATCCAAGAGATTCTCGAAAGTCTATTGAATTGGGTATCACAAATCCTTCAGAACCTCGGAGGTAGTTATCTCTCGATCCTTGTCGTGTTTCCTGCTGACACACATAGAACCTGGCAACGACCCAGAAATCGCACAAGCTAGCATAGAGTTTCTGCAGCGACTTTTATCCAAGTTCCCAGGCGTCGTACTGGACCACCAACCTCCATCCTCCCTCGAATTCATATTCATGTTCGCCCTCAAAGCCCTCGCAGGCACCGAACCCCTCCCCAAAGCATCCTCGGCTGACTTCTGGGTATGCTCCTCAGCTCTTATCATGCCTTTATCTGCCACTCATCCTCGAATTCGTTTGACTAATTCTCCCAGGCAACATTCATCTCCCTCCCAGCACAATCGTCACCCCTCCAATCTTCCATCGAGAACGCCGTCTCACACCTCGGTCCGCTCCTTGCCCAAGCTCTGATCTACAATATCGGCGGCCATGCCGCACGCAGCGAACTCGATAAATTGTCAGATCCGATCAAGAGACTCATCGTGCGCCAGGTACATGCAAAAGCTTGGTTTGAAGCTGCACTGTTCGATGCGAATTTCCCGAGTGAGAAGGTTACGCCGAAGGATAAGAGTGTGTTTCTGGCGAAGATTGTGAAGTGAGTTTCCTCTCCTGAAGTATTTTATTGTTTTCTCTGTCAACTCGGCATGACTTAGGCGACTGGAGCTAATTGAGTACAGTCTTCGTGGAGCCAAGGGAACGAATCAGGTCGTTCGGGATTTCTGGCTTCTGTGTAGAGGGTCGAATTTTGCCTATGCGTCGTAGACACAGACCATAAAAGATTGCAGGTTTGGCCTCGTCTCCCTCGGTTGATTCGGGTTCGCAATTGTGTCGTTGTATAATACCCATTCCCTTTGGTTCTCCTCGGTGCGTGAATAAGGAGATGGTGAAATGGCAGCAAGTAAGATCTTACAAACTAAAGCTGTTTCCCCCCAGCTATGACCTTGCCGTGAAAAATGAACGAACTCGAAATTAATTCGCCTAAAGATCTATTCTATCTTTGTCACATCCTATTGGCTAAGTGTACTGCCATCGGGGGATAAATTCGCGTACAGATAGATTGATAGTTGTGATCGTTATGTTGGGTCTGCGAATTCCTTGCTTCGCACGATTACCTATCACTTCAGCTTCATGCATTTGCTCATTTCAAAATGTAACCCTACCTCAATCAATATTTGAAAGAAATATTGCAGTCCGTAAATTGAATAAGTTCAATTGTTGCGTCACCATAGTGGTGGCACATCAGCTCGGCAATTCACTAATTTTAAGCTACTACTTGCCTTCGCGACTTTGTCAACTTCTGGTTGTAGCTTCCACTACTGTATATATATTCCCCTACTAGCGGCTCATGTACTCTAGAGACTCACGATTCTCTGGCCGGTTACTCGCTCTACACTATGCTCTGTTGGGTGGCGTGGGATTGATGCTTTGTGGGGAAAGGGCAATACTGATGCACGGTGAGACTCCGTGTCGTGGAAAGAAGAGATGCGATACTGATACCCTTCCAATTTGGTTTGACCATCAAGAAGTTTCGTTGTCAACCTCAACTTCCTGCTTACCTCTCACAATCATGCTTAAATAGACGTGTGGGACAAATGACACTGAAACTTAAGTTGACAACACACGCTTCTGGACCGAAGAGAACGCAGAATTAGCGCAACCCGTATTCCAGATGGGTAGAACAATTTTAGTGCCTCCTATGGCAAGAAGCCTTCGGCCTTTGTCATCGACGACGATAGGGTAGTTTCAGTCTTCGTTCTAAGCAGTTTCTGGTAACGCCTTGGCTATGCACAGGTGGTTACTGAACAAGCTCTTTCAGGCTGGGATACTGGCCTCTTTGTAGGAAAGGACAAGTTCAGAATCCCTCTGTAGTAAGATCTTCTTTTGTGGAAAAACGAGTCGACCTACTCGCTGAAGCGAACGCAATTCAGTGAAGTGAATGGTCCTTTCGGTCAGGAGCTTTGTTTGTTGAAAGTCTTAACGCCTCATTTTCTGTATGATTAGCTTGCGTGTGAGTGAGGCAGGACCCTAATAACTATCGAAAGTAATTACTCGGTAAGCGCAAATGTTATTGATATCTGAGAATGTGAGTAGTCATACAAAGCAGAGGAAACATTCTGGAATCTTTCGAAGTGATGTTGTAGCGGGGCGAAAAGCTAAGCGAGGCGAAAACAAACGAAACAATATAATGATACCAAGCATAAGGTCCATCCCCTCGTCGTTTTCGGGGAGAAAAGGCTAGTCGAGAGATCAATTCATAAGTTTTATATAGTTTCTCTTGAGATGTACATGGAAATCAGCCAGATACGCCGAGGCCATTGTCCCAAGAATATCACAGTTCTTTACCGCTTTCAAACCCAAAGATCCATACCCTGCCTCGCCGCAAGCACCGTAGTACACAACCCCAAAATCCCCAAATAATCCACATAATTATCCTTCCCGATCACACACGGATTTTCATCCTCCGGCTTCGAATGAGCAAGTAAATCCGCGTTAAACAGCGCATGATCCGCAACATGATGGTTCGAGATCAGTGTATCGACACCTCTTTCATAAGCGATATTCGCCAGGCGTCGATGCGAGAGCACTTTATTAGTGTGATCAACAGCAGACTGTGGGTTACCTGTGCCGCCATTCAGGCCAGTCATGTGCTGCTCGGTGCCGTTTTTGAAAGTGAGAGGGATGATGAGTGAGAGTGTACCGGGTGTGTGGCCTGGTGTGAGTATAGTTTCGAATGATACGTTTCCGACTTTCAGAATCTGACCATCGAGGAGTGTCACATCTCTGCTTGGTGGATAGGATGTTGAGTCGAGAGGAACGTCGTATGTAGCCATTTCTTGCCAAGCGACATCAGAGGCATATATCGTGGAATTGTAGGTGTCTTTGAGATACTTGGCTCCTCCGTAGTGGTCCAGATTTTCGTGTGTGATGATGACATGTTTAATATCGTTTCCATTGAAGCCGAACTTCTCGAGGGCTGGGATCATGATCGCTGGTATTTCCTCCGAAGAGTCAAGAGCATCGATTACGACAAGCCCATCGCCTGTATCGTAGGCCCAGGATGAGACAAAGGCGTGGCCAACAAAGTAGAAATTATCGAATGGCGAGAAGGGAGTCACAAACCCAGCAGGCTGAGAGAACAGACTTGTGGGAAGGGTCGCAAGCAGTCACGGACGTGGCGCCAACCGTGATCAAGAACTTGGTGAAGGGGCGCATGGTAGTGAAACTTCGTTTGAAAGAGAGATAGATTCAGAAGCTGTGTGCTCGCCAATGATATGGATCGCAATGTGTAAGTGCCTCTCTTTATGTATCTTAGAGCTTCCCCTGCAAGCCACATCGGAATGGATAGTTCGGAATGCGTGATTCTATGGATTACTATAATCCGTCGGAAGTGAACGAAACTCAAAATTGTTTACAAGGATATACGAATCATGGTCGATCATTTTTCCGGGCAGATTGGTTCTGCAAAACTTGTTTACAGATCTTTTATGCTTCCCAGGAATGATGCTTCATGAAGGGAAACTCTACCGTCGAGCATTGCACTTTCCGCAATTGCCATAGATTCCATCGTGTCTTGTAAATTGGAAGTCCTAGGCTACAATGCAGGTTTTTTTGGACCCCTTGTGCATTGTCCAATACCATCACGAAAAGTATCTGTCCGCGACCTTGTTTGGACTGTTCACTGGCTCAATTTTGTATTTATGCTCTTTGCAGCTTCAGGAATGCTACAGCTTTAGCAAATGCTTCGACAGAGAATGTGAAGCTCATTTGAGAGACTTCGGCTTGCAGGTCACCGACCTCACTGAGACCCTTCACTGTGATCGCGAAGCTCTTGCTTGCCAAATTATTTCGCTTCAAATCGTATCTAGTCGCTTAAGTAAAACGGCTTAATATGCGTTACAGCCCAGCAGCCCTGCTATCACTCAACGTCTGGAGTATCGTATCAACAATTCCAAGTGTTGATCATTTCCTAACCTATCCTATGACCAGACATACGCCCAAGCATCATATTGGAAATCTCAATTTTGTTGTGTTGAGAGCCAATCATGGTCTCCACCGCCACTCAGGATGCTTCCATTCCAAGTCAATAATCTCCTTCTGGCTCAATCCCGCCAGTTATTCCTTGGCACCAGGTGCCCGCTTCTCAACGTCTTTTGTTGTCGTATTTCATCCAAAAGGATGTCGCAACAGCAAGGATCGTCCAGAGAACGGCACAAGTGAGGTTTATACTATTACCAATGTGGTAGATAAATACAACTTTTTTCTTCTTTCTCCCAGGATCGGTTAGTAAGCTCGCCGCTTCTACTCAGGCGCTAATCAACCGTGGCTCAACCTCTCCTCACCTAGCTCACCTGAGCAACCTGAGCAACCTGAGCTGAGCAACCTGAGCAGTCCTTGAGCAGTACTCACTACTCGCTCACGCGTTTAATCTCCAATCAGGCCGTATATAAAACAGGCCCTTTTCATTTTATTATTGTCAAGTTTTGGTGATGATCCTAGAGAGCCCAAACAGGCTCCCAGGGATCCCGAACTAGACCCTCATAAAAAAAAGATCCACATTATGTAATGAGTAATTGCCCACGGAGGTGGTGGGGAGCATGAAGGTCTTATTCAAGGAGAGAATTTCTCTCTGCCCAATCCGAAGGGCGAGTTACCCTCGCTTTACAAGCATATCAATAGGGTCAAATTTCAAGTGTACGGGCAGCTGCGCGCATATATAACGCGCTAGCTCAGCTCCCACCTTATTCATTAATCATATCGCTGCCAACCTCCGATCTCAGGCCTCATTCTTCAACACTGACTACATGAATTTCCCACCTGCGCCGAGATAATTCTGCCTTACATTGCTCCCGTACATAACCCTGAAGAGTCACCTAACCCGCGATGTGACCATAATCTCGCCAGTTGCTTGGACGTAATATCCAATTGACAGTTGTGACACAGCTAGTTGGGTGGGTCGGCCTTGGAGTCCAAGGAGCACGCATAAATTGCTGAGGCAATATCTTTGAGACCTAGGTAATTCACGTATAAAGGACAAAAGGATAGATACTTTCCCAAGCAGGTGTGGTTTGCATGGGTGGGGTGTCATGGGAGAATAAATACTGCTATCGGTATCGGTGATGAAGGAGCCTTTGCATGTCTGGCTGCCACCGCCGAAAGAAAGAGAAAGAGGCTGAGAGGCTCCGCTTGCACAAGGCAGTACGTACATGACTTCTCGCCTCCCGGTGGTCACGGGCAGATGGATATGTTTTCTGCTCTGCTCCCCTCAAGTTTCGTGACCACTCGATTCGGTGTTCCAAACCGGCCCCACTACCCACCCATAAGGTTAAGTCTCCCAATATGCTAGACTCTTCTCTCTCGGGCGTCGAGACGCCCTACCTACGAAAGTACAGACGCGCCCAAAAGTTAACTACCACACCAGCACGCCCAAATCGACGTGGGCAGACCCGCTATAGCGTCCCAGCAGGCTAATGAATACCTATCCACGAGCAGCGCCCGCCCACGATTCTGGCGTCAATAAGGGTAGGTACCTGATGTGATGAGATAGCTACGGCCGAACACCGCAAAGGCTACCTCTTTGTGAAGTAAGCTATTATTGCAATCGTAGTATATATGTACGTCGCTCATTCCTCGTGTTTGATGTGGCCAAAAAATGAAGAAATGTTCTGAATTTACTTGTGCTAGGTGCCTGCTCAAGTGTCAAAACTATTTTGAATCCAAAAACATCCCAGCAATCACCCAAATGATCTTCCAGTCCCATCACATACTCCTCCACGAACCATGCTAGACAGCGAACCATCAACTATCAGATTATATGCCACCTAATCTAGTCTTGTCCGTTCTTTCAAACTACGACTTCTTCGGCTTCAGCCTCAGTGGCAGTGCCTGTGTAGAAGTTAGTTCTATTGTGTATGAGCCAGAAATAGTTGTACGCACGTTTCTTGCTGCATAGGCCACTGATTGCCCTGAAATAGCTACAATCTCTCTCAACTACATCGCGTTTCTTGCTGCATAGGCCACTGATTACCCTGAAATAGCTACAATCTCTCTCGGCGAGGGGCTTGATGGTAGCGATTTAACGTTAGCTAATGTAAATATCAAGGACTCTTGAAAAGGAGGACCACTGCATAAAATGCGAAGGAAATGCTTCTTACTGCTGTAACTGTAGAGTCCACAGGGCTGATAGGAGAAGCTTGACTGATTGGTGCTAACAAGCACACAGCACCGAGGATACTGTAGAAACGCATATTGAACCGATTGTAAGGTGAGTATGTCAGGGATGACTTGAGGATGTGAAGAAAGAAGTCTTGAGAATCTCTGTGCCTTTAAGTATTCATGGCAATACATCCATGTAGCCACCGGTCCCGATGTCGGCAGGCAAGACAAGGGGATACATAGCTAATTCTAGTTCTGTCGAGCTATTTGCTAATTATATCAGAGCGTATGGGGCGGAAGTCACATTGCCTGTTGAATATTTACACATGCCATTTCAAGGGTGCTTTGCCGAGAAAACACGAGACGATGCAAATCGATGCGAAAAGATGCTAGATAATACAGACTTTCTCGGAGATCTACAATCTCATGACCGTACCTCTGTAGGTAATAACGAGGATCCATACTTTGATATCAACTAATTTACGATTCTACTTACTTATGTCAAACAATATATCTACCTCTGCAGACAAGAAGTGACTATGCGCAAGAACACCGCCACTTCATGTAGACAAATTGGATGGCCATGTCCTAGCTCTATCTATGCAACATTTCGTAATGTTTTCAACCAGCAACTTCATCACCTGCAGACAATGCACACTTTCCAGCTCAGTCAAACCATGACAAGATCCAACAAGAGTCATGCCTTGCATGGATCCATAAATGATCAGCTTAACTTATCTTATCTGATCCAATTTAATCTAATCTTTTCGAGCATCGCCCCATCTTCCCCGCTATCTTACGTTTTTACGGGCCGAATCGCCATCTTACACGTCACGACAAACTAGAAGTTGAGTAACCTGAAGCGAAGCCGGACAGAAGGAAGGATGTAGACGTTGTAATTGTTTCCCTTGTTAGAGGTTAGAGACTTGCGCTGCGACTTCTTTTCGTGACTGTCTTTTCACGAAACTGAAAATGCTGTAATGACAGGTCATGATGAAATGGGCATGAGGAGTGGGGTATTGTAATATGCACAGCTCCAAGCTAGCAATTCTATGTATTCTACCATAGTGGACAGAATCCACGTGATCCGGCGGTCAATGGAACTTCTTTTCACCCTGTACGGTGGGTACCTCCGAACGCCACTAACTCCTTCTGATAAGCGTCAGTTTGTCAGATTAGGTCACAAAAAGGCTATGTCATATGCGCGGCAGCAGCCTATATATCACTTTTACTTGTTGAATGCACTGGCTATCATGCTTCTAGCTGTTTGTCATGCGCCAAGTATGTTCACCGAGACTTGTAGAGACTCCTTCGCGGAGGCTGTGGAACTCGTGAAGGGCTTTTCGAGACATAGCCGGGCGAGTCGGAGACTGTGGAAGAGTATTCGAGGGCTTTTGCCAATTGTGAAGTCGCTTGGTGGCCATGGAAATTTTGAGTGCACTTCGAAATTAACTGAAAGCGTATCCGGCGAGTGGTTAACATCGAACGGTGAAATGCCTTTTGTCCATACCTGTGCCCTGTTCAAAGTGGCATTTGTCGTTCGAGCATCATTGATAGATGTTCGGTGGTCTTGGTATGGGCGCGTCAAAATGCTCAACGTTTTGCTATCCATCTCGATGAGCATTGTCTCCGACCCTTGTCGTGCCTCAGCGAAATCTTGATATACCGGCTTCAGGTTCTGCAGGCGTCCCGTGGACAAGTATAACTTGCCAATGACACGGTATTTCTGACAGTCCGGTGGGCAATCTTCTTTTCCTTAACAGAGCCACTATACAAATGTTCCAGAACAGACAGATAAGATCGCCTTCCTTTGCTTGAGCTGGTGCCGAACCAAGTAGAAGATTACTTCCAAGGATCATACGAGGGCATGAAGACCACCCAGGACGATGTGAGATGTTTGGAATGTTAGTTGAGTCTCGCTTCCTTGCTACACCTCTCAATTCCCGCGTTGACCATTGTGCTTCAACGTGCTCCCTCGAATCCTCCAATAATGTCGCCCTGGAGTACATTTCTTTTGGGTCAATTACGAATACACCGTGCGATATCCATTTCGAGTGTTTCAAGAGGAAAGCGTCATAGGCTTCGTTGATCTCCCGCAATTGAAGACGTTCCGAAGGAGAGGCGTAATGTGTATCAAAGGACAGCCTCCATTTTTTCAAAAGAACGCTGGACGAGAACATCTCCTCATAGGATGGACCTAAGTGTAGGATTTCTCCTCCCACCGCTGCAACAGCGAAGAAGGTATCATCTGTAACGATCTCTGGGCACAACGGAAAACTGAGAAGCGATTGTATCAATTGACTGAAACGGACGATCCGCATTCCTTTATCGCAAGAAAGTTTTGCAACATGCTGAACAGCTTTGGAATCACTGACTGGAAGCAAGCGGGGATAGCAGAACCTGTTTCCAAAGATGCTCAGCATGGTGGTGACATTGTCTTGAGGAATGAGGGAAGTGGTAAGAAATAGTCTCTGGGCTTTTCCACGGTACACTCGATCCGGGAGGAAACTAAGATTGAAAGAAGCAGAGGCTCACCAGGTCAGCACATAACTGTAGAGACCAAACAATGTTTTGGTATAGTCAGGTTCAATGCTGCCATCCTGACAATCGTAGGCTAAGCCAAGCAGTCCGTAGACATTGTCTCTCCTATCTTTACACCCTGCAAACTGAAAATCCTCCAATACTTTCTCTAGGCGATTATCACTTCCATGACGACCTTTCCGCTTTCCATCGAGTTTCTTGATGAGGTCGTACTTTTGTGTGTGCCCGGACCTTGTATTTAGCTGGTTGATGTTCAAGCAGCGCAGAAAATTGTCCCAGGACCTAGAGTGACGCCCAATACAGACTCTCAAAGCTTTTGATAGTCCAATCTCCTGGATTACCCATAATCTGGTCCAGTAGCTGCGTGTGTATACCCAATGTTCCCAACTTGGACATATTCGTCGACGTTTGTCTATCGATTGTCTTGTTTCAGCCGAGGCAAGTGAAAAAGGCGCACGGAAACGAGTCTCCGAGGCTTTCAAAAAGCCTTCCTGGACCGCTGTGCTTCCGCGACCAAGCCAGATGAGAACTGTTGAGGCGCGAGTGTAAATATAGTCCATGAGACCAACTTGGCGCTTGCGCTCGTCGAGGCTGTCTTGGTCAATACATATCGCATCGGCCCAGAGCATTCTGGGCCGAGTTCCAGTTGGGGGTAAATTGTCTAAAGCTTTTGTAAAGGTTCTCTTGGATGGCAAATGGTTGACCATCGAGCCAAATTCTCTCGGTAGGTCTAGAGTCTCCCAACGTGTATGATAGTGCTTCGTATTCAGGCTTCTCCAAGAACGTGACGATACGTAGTTTGCACTTCAGAATGTCTGGCATTCTTTTATCCTAAGGGTAGAGTTCGAGAAGGCATATACAATCGACAAAAGGATAGAGGGGTTTGTATCGAAAGGTTCATTGGCCTGATGTTTGCTCCATGGCTTTCTCGAGTCTCTCTTTGGAGATGCCTGGTTCAAAATATAGGTGAAAAGCCTTTGAACCTCTGCTGGTGCTAGAATAACTTTTGAATTGCCTCTCGAGTCTTCTGAAGGACCGCAGATGATAGCAAGACTTAGCGTGCGACTATCTGGAGGTTATAGTGAATGTATTGGCCGTGAACGTTTTACATGTAGGTAAGGATAGGCGAAGCCGGAAAGAAGGGGATGGAGATGGGGAGTTTGAGGAGAGGAGCGCGTGGAGCCTGGCAGCAGAACACCTAATCTTCCAAAAGGTTGGATTATGGCCTACCCGCACCCAATTGGCTCAGAAATGCAGGTGTCAGTCTACTGTATGCTTGATCCGATGCCTTCAACTCGCGATACCACTGATTGGCGTTCTGTGAGGCTGTGTGAAATGCCGTCTGCAGCCACATAGACAGGACCACCAACCGCATTATCAGGGGCCTACTAAGCCACCACCTTCTCAGAAATATTGTGGCCAAGTCTCGGTGAAGCCTTTCTTGATGCTTTCCTGTTTTGTCCATTGCGTTTGCGGTTTTGGAGACATGTGAAATCCAGCCTCGACCACAAAGATGAGTGAGTACAAAAGTTGATTTCAGGCCTTTTCAGCCGATCGGAGCCAAACATTTCGAATCAAGATTTGATAGACTCGTGCTGACTTCTCCCAATAGAGGGCGATAACAGAGGAGCACAGGCCCAGTAATTCGGTGAAAGTTCCTAAAAGCCTTGTTTTCCCCATGAGGAACCTTGCCTGCCCCTTGTCAAAAATATACAAGCTCTTTGCCGCACTCTTAAGGATATGACAATATCTGCGGTAATGCGTTATTCTACATAATGTAACTAAGCTCTCATATTAGGCACTTGTCACGTGGAAAGAACTACAAAGAACAACAGAAGCCAATTGACATTTTCGGTTTCCAAAGATCGGCTTTACGTTAGATTTCTCATGTGCATTTATCATTACACGATAATCTAAGGTCGCACCCTTCCTCTGCTTATCGAGCACGCCTCCCCTCCCAAGCTCTGCCATACTTTACAAGGACTTTATTCTCAACGTTACGAAACTTCAAAGGGCCAGTTGACATATTGCGAAAGATTCTACTTACTTCTAGTAACGAACTCAACTCGATCAATTCGCTCTTCTCAAGAATAAGAGCTTGTAATAGCCAACAGTCCGACTTGTGAAGCATATTTCCACATCCGACTTAGAGGTATCTTGATTTGGCACGAGTTGAATGTATATCTTGAGTCAAGTCAAGATTTGACTTACCGTAGTCTGATTCGAACTCACTCAGCTTTGCTCGACCATCCACCAGTCGAGCGTACCATTAAGACAATGCCATTCATCTCAGCATTTTGTGCAGTAGATACTGCATCAGCACCCATTCTTCTCCTTGTACCTTGCAGCATTCAGTCCTCCTTATCCTCAGAGGGTGAAGAAATCATGCTCATCTCTGTGTCCCCTTTGCAAAGTTCCTCGGCCTTCTTAAGCTTACTCCCCATGAACTGGAACTTGACCAAAGATCCGTGAGGCTTGCCAGGATTGGCTCTCGTAATATGAGAAACCACTTCAGTATAAGTTTGAATGCCATGAAACCTTGTTGGAAAGCTTTCCTGGTGTATATTGCCTTCAAAGTATGCACAATGAATACCCCACCAAATGCACGACTTTTGGTATCTCCCTAACGCCTACCCAATCATCCCAGCGTCTCACCGACAACCAGCTCGTCCAACATCTAAGCCCACGACTCCAATCCCTTCAACACACATCCCTCGCCATCTCTCTTCACCAGCTGGCCAACGGTATACACCTTCTCACCAGCCGCTTCGAGATCCTTAATGACAGAATCCACGTTTCCCTTAGACACTACAGCGACCATACCAACACCAGTATTGAACGTCCGTCCCATCTCAGCCGCCGAGACATTCCCTTCCTGCTTCAACCACTTGAAGACAGCTGGCAATTCCCACTTGGAGACATCGACTTCGGCCGCGAGGTGATTCGGGAGCATACGCGGGATGTTCTCGGTTAAACCGCCGCCTGTGATATGCGAGAGACCTTTGAGGAGACGCTTCTTGATGACATCCAGGAGGGGGAGGACATAGATGCGTGTTGGAGTCAGCAGGCTGAGACCTGCCGAGGTGGAAGGGTCCCAAGGGGCAGGCTCTTCGTAGGAAAGATTTGATCGGGTGACGATCTTACGGATGAGAGAGAAGCCATTGGAGTGTAGACCATTGGATGCCAGACCAAGGAGAATGTCGCCTTCGATCATATCTTGCTTCAATGGCAAGGAAAGTTCTTTACGCATGGTGCCGATGGCAGCACCAGCCGCATCGTAATCCTCTTCCTTGTACATACCAGGCATCTCGGCAGTCTCTCCACCAACAAGGGCGCAATTTGATTGTCTGCAGCCCTCTGCTACACCTTCAACGAAAGCAGCGGCATGCTCGGGGTTCAGCTTGCTGCACCCATAGTAATCGAGGAACATCAAGGGCTCGGCACCTTGGACTACGAGATCGTTGACGTTCATGGCAACGAGATCGATACCAACAGTGTCGTGCTTGTGCATAGCTTGGGCGATCATGAGCTTGGTTCCTACTCCGTCGATCGCTCCAACCAGGACTGGAGAACCAGCATATCCTGCTTTGTCGAGATCGACTTCACCACCAAAGCCTCCAATCTCGGCATCTGCTCCTGGCCTTTTGGTAGATGCGACTGCCTGAAAGTATGTCAGTTTAATTTCAAAAACAAGAACAGAACTTTACCTACAGCCTTGATTCGCTCCACGAACTGGTTGCCACCTTCGATGCTGACTCCAGCCGAAGCATATGTCAATGCTTCTCTGGTAGCAGCTGTTGGCTTGAAAGCCCGGTGCGCAATGTCCTTTCGGTAAAACATCTTGTCAAATTTGATTGAGTCGACCCCTGTAATCATCAGCTTTCAACGCTCATTATGATTTCGGACATTCAGTGTTAATTCAATGTTGAATATCTGAAAGTCCTAATCAACCCAGAAATGACTCACCAGTGTAAGCGTTCTTGACAGCCTGTTCTAAGCTCTCTGCCACCGCTTGAGCAGCAATGACTCTTCCGCCAGAGCTCTGAAGCTGGCCATCCTTAATGGTAGTACCGGCATGGAAGATATTGGTGTCGGCAGGTGGGTTACCAACTGTCATTGGAGTGCCCTTCGCGTATGATCCTGGATATCCACCAGCCGCAACCACAACTGTCGCACTGAATTTGTCGTCAACCTTGACATCTATGGCATCCAAGTCTCCGTCTACACAAGCGATCATAATTTCTGCAAGGTCGGTATCCTTACTCATCAAAGGCAACAAAGTCTGGGTTTCGGGGTCCCCAAATCGTACGTTGTACTCCAACACTTTTGGTCCATTCTTGGTGATCATGAGCCCAGTGAACAGTGTTCCAACAAACTTGAAGCGTTCCTTTCGCATGCCGTCTATTGTAGGTTGTAAAATGGTCTTCTCGACCTCCGCGATCAACTCCTTAGATGCGAGTTTGGTAGGGGCGTAACATCCCATTCCACCTGTGTTTGGGCCTTGATCTCCATCAAATATTCTCTTGTGATCCTGGGCGGGGGGAAGTGAGCGAATAGTGTGCCCATCGCTGAAACTCAAAATACTGAGCTCGTCTCCCTCCAAAAATTCCTCAATGACGACCTCGTCTCCGGCAGATCCAAATTCCTTGTCCAGCATGATTTCTTTCAGTGCGGCCTGTGCTTCCTCCTTGGTTGCGGGAATGATGACACCCTTTCCAGCAGCCAGACCGCTAGCCTTCAGCACAACATTGTGATCAATACTATCGAGGTATTTCTTCGCGGATTCGTAGTCGGAGAAGTTCTCGTATGCGGCCGTGGCAATGCTGTGTCGTTTCATGAAATCTTTTGAGAACGTCTTGCTTCCCTCCATTCGTGCCGCGAGTTTCGAGGGGCCATAGCATCGGATGCCAGCATCACGGAAGTATCCCTCGATTCCATCTACCAATGGAGCTTCTGGTCCTGGAACAACAAGGTTGATGCCATTCTTTTGCGCGAACGCGACGAGACCGGGATAATCGTCTGCCTTTACGCTGGTTTCGTTCTTCGTCTTGGGACAAGTCGCAGTGCCTCCGTTTCCAGGAACCTGTACCACAATCAATACTTGTCTCGGCGTTTGTTGATGGTATAACTTGCAGCAGTGATGGACTCAACGCGATGAGACTGGCTCAATTTCCAAGCAAGAGCGTGCTCACGGCCACCATTGCCCACCAGCAGAATGCGGATGGGATCCATTGTTGTCTTTCTCGTCAATGTCGATTTCGTGGTGAGGAATTGGGGGAGGATGAATGTAATAATTCTCCCTCCAGAAAATAAAATTTTGGCCGAACGCGGGGCATTGGAGGGGTCAGTCTCGCATGTAGCGCTAACCGTATTGGGAATGGAGAACTCGACCTCGCGCCAGAAGACCCAGATAGACCCACATGCTTGTTTTTGAATGTATAGCAAAAAGAAGAAACAAATGATAATTAGGCATAGTTTTTTATTATTTATCAAGTCGTATAAGAAATGCTTGATTTTATTACTTTTTATCTATAGAAACTTTAATCCTTAAAAAATTCGATATTGAGTAATAAGAAGTGGGCTTATTTAGTAAGGAAATTCGAAAGACTGAGTTCTTTTACTTTTTCTCTCATGGGAAAACAATGATAATCTTGACTTTTAATCACAATTTGGTTTCTTCGACCTTAGCGCATCTCAAGTCCGCGAATATCACGTACGGAGAAAAATACGGCTTATCATACGAACTCGGAATATTAGAAACAGTACTCTGCCTTGTTGCAAGTTCCTTCGATATCACGGACTCTGGAGTAGACTCCAAAGAAATTGGCCAACCCAAGCAGACCTAAATTTCTCAAACCACTTCCAATGTCGATTTCATACAGGGCCATGAGAACAATAAAAATCAAACACGTGGTCTCTTAGACACTGCCATCGGATACATTCTCGTCTGAACCTTGGCTGCGACCATTTCTTATCCCTTTACCTGATCTGCTGGGCCTTTTTGGTGGTCCCTCGGCGACTGCTCGAACATGCTCCACTGGCACTTCTTTCAACATTTCCATTACGCCTGTTATCCACGGCTCATGCCACCATTCACCGAACTTCAATCCCCCATATACTCCAAGGAAAGTTCCGCAAATGATAAGTACAACAAAGATTGTAATCATCGATACGAAAGTCAGCGCAGGCATGCAAACGGTCATATTCTTGGTGCATGATGACGTTTGGTTGGCTATATTGTCTTGTGACAGAATGCTAGTGGAATTCATATTGTCTGCTCGAGGGTTTAGATATACCGAGGCTCAAATCAAGGTAGAAGAAAAGAGGTGAGAATGGACAAGGAGTGCCGGTGCTCAAGTCGTATTGTCGCGGTGGATGATCGAGGTTGCTCGATGTTTTGTAAGGTTCAAGAGAATTATGTGATTTGTGTGTGTCTGTAGATATGGGGCAGGAGAAGGCAGGTGAACAATTTGTAGAGGGAAGTATTGGCTAGGTCAGTGTGTGAATACTGTTAGTCCGTCTCATCGGTACCGAGAAGGATGACAGATGGTTACCTGGGTCCTCCTAAAGGTTAGTCCGAAATCCTCTTTTACACTATCTCGCGCATATCTGTGGCAAGTGCCGAGGAACCACTAAGGCCAATGTTTCCTGGGGCTCCAGGTGTGTACTGCACATCCATCGCATCACATGCCAGATCTGGTTCATAAGTTGAACTAATGGCTTGCTTTATTTTCTTCGCACGCTACTATAAACCTTTTGTATGGTATCTCTATAACCTCTCAGTATTTTCTAAACACGAATCCGCAGTTGTTGCCGCCCCAAAACTTTGAATCCGTTTCATGACGCACTGTTATCGATTAGTAGATCTGCTATAACATAAGGTGCAGAACTCCAATTGAGAGCTCCGAGACGCTCTCATGCTGTGACAAGGGCGAGGGCTCTTATCATACACTAAAATCAGACTCTTTGAATTGCTTCAGTCACAAGTAGTGCTTGTAGAAGATGCAACACAGGCACTTCGCCGGTGTCGGTCAATTTGCGAGTGATGGTGCGGTATCTGAGTATTTCCCTGCGGCGAAAATGTGGCACACATATCTGCTTCGAAAGTCATTCTTTAGGTCCGTATGGATCTCCCTAATTTTCGTTCAATAGCAGCGGTTTCGTATGTACTTTCGGCGTTCTTGTACGAGTATCTCGTTCCGATCACTGGCAATACTTGCATCGGTGATGGCCCAGGCAAGCAGAGACCCTTTCTTCTATGTGAATTCCCATTCGAGTTTGATCTTCCCATTTCATTCTTCTTGGCCGCATTCGTCTGAACTTTTCGTCTGAACTTTTGTGCTGTGATGGAGCGTTCTCAAGTCCTTTGCCGTCGGACACATTTAAACCAGAATGTAAAGAGTAGAAGTATTCTGCTCGAACAGTCGTGAGGTCAGAGAAAGCTACTCTGCTAGATTAATAAAAGCTACGAGCGTATCTTTATTCATGCCATATCGTATTGCCATTACTTCAAGGCATGGTGACGATGTCGGCATCAGCTTAGCACCGTCCAGTTGCCCCTTCCTCTGCCGCACTACAGCGCAGCGATACCCAGGGCCCCTAGTAGCAGGATCAGGTACTGCTTCATGAATAGCAGACACGAGTACCGCATTGGTTTCACCTATCTCCTGCCTGGCACGAACGCGTTATATATTCTTAGTCGTTCGTGCTCTTCCTTCCATACCCGAAATATCATGGAGGCGTTGCAGTGTGCGCCTGCGACCCAGCTGTGAGGCAATAGGGAAAGAGACTTACTTGGATGTCTCAACGAAAAATCACTCCTGTGGAAGGCAGGCTCTAGAGGCATATTTCTCGACATCTCTGCAAGTGATTACACGAAGTCAAGCTGGTTGTTCCTACGCAACACTGCGCTTTTTTATCTTAAGAAGAACAAAGTAAGGATTAGGTTTGCAAGAACCTTAGGATATCTTACGGCATTTGCCAGTGTTTAGTTCTAGTGCAGTGGTTGGTGCCATTGTGTTCGTTTGGGCGGTTGAGAATGTATTGATGAAGCAGAAACACTGTATCACAACACCCATCACTCATATTCCTCTATTACTGAATTAAAGCTTCCATAAATTCATAAAAACTTTCGTATAGATACCATGGCTGAACTCAATTACTTGCAAATCCTGTTATTCGTCATCACCATTTTTGTCTCTACCACCACCATTGACCTTACGAGCCACATTTCTGCTGCTCTGGGGCATGAATGCCTCCAGTCCCCCGGCTTTATTCTACCAGTAATTTCTGTAAGATCTTCGGATCCCTCATTGAATAGTACTGACTAGAGTATAGTACGGTCTGGGAGCGATATGGAACCTTGCGCGCCTTATTTGGCATCTCCGCTGCGACCACCAACCCAAAGTAGACGAAGAGAACCCTACCAACTCCCGCCTCATCTCCGAAAACGAGCCTCCTCAAAAGCGTGCTGTCGATATCATACTGCTAGTACTAGACATTGTGGCATTCGGAGTCGGTGGTGCTTTTTCGTTGATGCAGATATGGGATATGGCAGAGGATGCAAGAACATCCAACTACGCTCAACTTTGCGATGTGCAATTTGCTGCGACCGTTTTGGACTTTGTGTTGATTCTCTTGGCGGCTTGCTTGCCTTGGACATTGGGGCAATTGTGGAGGCAACAGAGAGGAAGGAAGCAGAGGCAAGAGGAAGGAGGTACGGACGAGAAGAAGGACTTGCTGCACCTGCTGCACCAAATCCGGCCCCTCTGCTCGAGTTAGATGGACAGGGGCGATGTTTACGAGATGATTTTGGGGACTTGATTGTTCTGAGTGAAAGTGATAGATCTGCTTAGCCCTCTAGGTGTGTCTGGGGGTTCGAACCCGGTATGGAGAGCTGCCAGCTAGGACGATTCGGTAGGGATGACTATTTGCTGTGCATATGAGCGAGGAAGATCCGTTCAATGAAGAAAGGTTAAGATATAAGTCTACACGGGCGATTGGTGAGTGTCGTACATGCCATTCGTATGCCACCACACAAAACTAAACTGAGGTATTTCCTACCCATCTTACACACCATGGGTCTGCTCTCACAAAGCCATGTCCGAGCCAAATCAAAGTGCATCAATCCAGCCGTCCTTAAACGCCATATTCCGAGAGCAAAATAAGACAGCTCCTTGTCCGAGACCCTTATAAACCCCAACTCGATCGTAGTAAATTCTCAACCTCGTCCATTACCCACTCAACCCAGTCCACCCCAAGCACCCCGAATTCTCCTTGCAAGTTGAATGTCTTTTTGCATAATAGTAACTCTCTTCGCGTGAATTGCACTGTTCGCATGTCAGTCCCATCCTCTCAATTATACTTCCTCGCGCAAACTCCCGCACTTCCTCCAGCAGCAGCACCTCCTCCAACACCCAATTCGCAAAAGAGCGAGAACAAACAAATCGAAAACGCATACCATAAATTCGTATCCTCAAATAAATGTACCAAAAATGCCTCGCTCGCCTCCTGCAATGCCTGTATAGCTTGCGATTGCCAGCGCATACCGAGTCCAGCTGGTCGTAAACCAAGTGCAATTTCGCGGACCTGTGCAAAACACAACCCATCAGTTTCCCCCTTCTCGTTCATAATCACGCTAAGCTTACAAGTCTCGAGAACGGCAACTTGAGCATCAACAAGTCCGTCGACTTCTGGTATTTCCTGATCTCAAGCAGCGCCTTGGTTCCTGGCTTGTAGCGACGCTTCTTGCGCAATGGGAGGGGATCTCCTGCTATATTTCCCAGCACAGCATCAGTTCTCTTGTCCATTCCACTTCCAATTCGAATTGATATGATGTGATGCGCGATGGTATGAGGTAGGACGTACGCTCTACGCCCGAACTGACGCGCTTTCCAGCTCTCTTGGGTCCCATGCTGGGTGTTGATTTTCCTGCTCCTGCACCAGACGGCCGTCCTCTCTTTCGTGCTGAACCGGGTGTTGATGCGTCTGCGGCTCCGAGGCGCATGCGCTGCTTCGTTGACATCGTGGAGGTGAAGGTGCAGGTGGTTGTGGCGGAATGTGAGGGTGTGTGAAGCTGAAAGCGGTTCTGGAATGTCGAGGCGGGGGATGTGAGGTGGTTGGGTTGGGACTCGGGATGCGCTATGCGCGTCGACGCGCTGGATGGGTTGGTTACGACGTGCGCTGGACAATTGAAGGGTAATCGCGCGTTATAGAAGGATGGGAATTGATATGATTGAGTTTGAGGAGATATACGGAACACGGAATTGTGAAGGCGCGAAATTTCGCGATTGTGCACAGTTCACAAAAGTTGGTAGGGTTTGTTTACTTGCGCCGGCAGGGGTGGTTGTTGTACAAGGAACCGGGTGAGGTGGCTAGAGTTTGTGGCGCAGCAGTAAGGTGTAGAACAACCACTGTACGAAACGTAATGGTGCAAAGTGCCTCTTAGGTTTCCAACACCATGTGTGCAATCAATTCAAAATGTTGTCTGTTTCCTTCTATTATTTTCTTAAAGCCATTAAGGTTAAACTTGCCTCGGACTTTGATGAGGAATTCTTTTTTCTATTGTCAATTCTTAAAATTCTACATCTATATAGCTCGCTACAATTCTCATGATGGCAACTTAGACGTCTGCAAAGACGCCTATCGACCTAGGATATGCACACAGGAAGATCGATGAATATTTGACTCAGAATACACCTCAGAAGAAGTTGAGACGAACACCAAAGGTTCCTAACTTTGCGTGAGTCCAAACGGTCGAGATAGGATGTTGGCAGGGCTGATAGACAATACAGAAATCCAGCGGCCATGGTGACATTTCACATCGGAGAAGAGGATGGGGAAGAGGACTTTTTGGTTCATAAGGGTCTGTTCTAAGAATTCCATCCTTTCATTACCAATACCTGACAACTAGCATAGATTTTGCATGCGCATATTCCCCAATACTGAAAGCAGCATTCAACAGCATTTTCTTTGAAGGCCAGACTCAATCCTATCGCCTAAATGACAATCCCACAGACGCATTTCGGATGCTTGTCAAATAGTTCTATACCCAAAAGGTCGAGGCATTTGACTTTGCCGATTTCGACCATCAAAGTTCAGATCGGGAAAATAGGGGGGCCCTTGCAGAGCAGCACAACTTGAACCTGGTACATCCATGGATTGTGGCTGCCAAGTCACTTATTCCAGGGCTGCAGAACATGGCCGTCATCGAGATGCAAGCCTGCAGACAAAGAAACGGGTTCGCGACAACTAAATGGTTTCGGTTGGTTACGAGCATGCGAGTGTAGACAGTCCTCTGCGGCATCTGGTCGTCGACTCTTGCTTGTATGAGTATGATTTTCGAAGCGAGGTGGGCTCACACGTCGTGGACCAGCGGCCAGATGATTTTCCGCCACAGCTGCTGCTCGATATCTTCAAAGAGGTTATAGGAGCAATAAGAACGGCTGCTAACCCCACCTTAAATGGTCCGAATCCTCCATTTCCACACTACCTTTGCGAGAGGACATGGAGAAGTCACCTAGTTGAAAAATTGTTTTGATGGGAACAAGTCCCTTGACTCGACAAAGGAGTTTGGCACGAAGATGTTAGCCCATACAGCTAGCATTTGGTGAATTTCATATGCCTTTGCTTTTGGATGTCAAAAGCCTTGGGGGTCATGGAGTATCCTTCACAGATGTGACATATGGTATCTATTGCATGGCGCAAGCCTGGAAGAGACATTGCCATCTACGAGATGCCATTGAAGAGAATCCATTAACCAAAACCAAGTGAGAGATTACTTTGTAGCTTGAATATTAGGTTAATATTGCAGCCGCCGGAGAAGTAAGATTCCTTGTTGACGTTTCAAAGGGAATTATTCACATGCTGAATGAGATGGCTGAAAGACCAGGACCACGGGAGGCCAATGCCTCGACTTCATCAATCACGGGCTGTATACTTCTCAAGAACGTTGTCTTCGCTCAAGAGGATTTGGTAGACACCTGTTCGATGCTGCAAGCCCAGCCTATCTAACTGCCCTTTGCCAGGGTCGTAAGTTGCAAGAGTGTTTCTTCTCCTGCAAAAAGCTGTTGTCTCATTCTTCAAGACCCATTGACCAAACATGATCGTTCTTCCGTATTCGATGTCTTAAATTAAGTGGCTTTTGTGATATTTCAAAGTGCTTACCTCGCTTTTATTTGCCACAACCGAAACAACTCATCACGCGGCAGGCAGCCAACTAGAGATACGGACTTTGCAATAGATAGTATTGGACGTCTAATGCGGCGGAATTCGTATGTATGTCACAACAAACCATCACACGCCACCCGAAAGAAACCTACTCCGCTGACGTTCTCTGATCAGTAGCTGTGAGCCTGCTCAGATCATGATATCGCAACTCGTCGCTGTCCTCCGGCTTCACAAAGCTGGTTCATCAATCCAGGGAACTAAGAAACTCCCTATAGTACTGGAATGGAACCCAAACACAGGCCTGATGGAAGGCTCATGTTGAAGTTTCGGGCGAGTGTGACAGCCATGGTCACCTTTAACGTGGGCAACGGTCTTGAGAAGCAGAAGTTCCGTGTCTACAGACGTACGTTCAGTGCCACAATCACACCAGAGAATACAAACTTGCTTACCAGGCGTATCAGTGCTGGCCTGCAAAAACTCTCAGCTCTTCGATGCGGCCTTCAACAGCCGGTCAAGTCCAACATCCACCCACAAGTCTCCTGGTCGGCCATCTCAGAAGGGTCAGATCGGACATCCAGTCAGGGAACTCCTTCAACAGGTGAAGGTGACGATGACTCCTCCCCCGATTACGACGAGGCCGTCGCTTCTCGAGCATCGCCAGAGCAACTCATCAACCTTGCCGAACTCTGGATCCTTGGGGATCGAATACGCAGTCCTGGGTTTCGGAATCACATTATGGGAGAGCTCAAAGCAGAGACCAAGATCAAACCTGTCGTGACTACAGCATGGATGGTGGAGAAGCTATGATACCCGTGGCACAAATGGGTTACATTTGTGGCCATGAAATGCGTGGTAGAAGGGTCTTCAAGATCCAGAATAACCCCTTTGGTTTGATGAAGCGCGGCAACATGGGGATGAATATGAGGCACAGTAGCGTGAATCGATGCATGTTGGTCGCATGCAAATATCTGGGATTCAAAAACGATCTTCATCCTGCGCTTTCAGCCTAACTAGTATCTGGTGCTGCAAGTACGGCCTCATCGAACTTACCCCTTCATAATCCAACAAACATGACACTCTTCACACTCTAACGCGAACCACAATTGTAATCAAACGCAATCATTTCCAAGTCTTTGGACCAAACGTCCCGTTGGCAACCTTCTGCACACCTGCATTCCAATCCCAGTTATTCTGGAATCCACCACCCCATCCACCCCACCACTGTGGACTTGTAACCTTATTCGGCAGTTGCAGCGCAAAGAAGATCAACAGCAAACAGATAATTGTCCCACTGTCCAGCGCCGCCGAAGTAACAAAGTTATACTCCGTCCACCAAGCACGATGACGTCCCTTGATGAACTTGTTGAAGAAAGTGCCGGTGATACCCCAAGTGGCGTATGTCATGGGTGTCGCAGGAGGGATGTATGCCGTGCCACCGAAAATGATGGGCATGTTGATGTATCGGAGGTTGGACCTCGGCCATTTTCGTGCTGCGAGATAGACGAGGATTGGTGCGATGAGACCGACGAGGAAGAACCAGGAAAGGGAACTGTAGATACCCTCTGTGCCAAAGATGCGCTTTGGACCAATGACTCCCCAAATGATTGATGCTGTGAAGAATACTCCTGCATTCGGGCAGGTGTAGTTGTCTGCTTGGCCGGTTTGGCAGACGCCGTCAATGGCGCCGAGGGCCCAGTTGTATACGGCGATCTGGACGATGCATGACCAGAGAGTTGCCACGAATTGGGCCCAGAAAGTAACTCGCTGCGGAACTTTCATGTAGTGGGCAAGTTTGATATCTTGAGTGAAGTAGAGGCCTTGGTATGCTGTAATGTAGCCGTACATCTTGAACATCATCATGGCGAGCGGGCGTCCAGGCTGCATGTAGCCGATGATGAACTCGGTGATGACGTTCAGACCGATTTGTACGTTGGTTGTGGCCTGGATGATACCAATTGGTAGGTAGAAAAAGAGTGAGATCAGGAGGGCAATGATGAACGCCCACCAAGTCAAGTGTGTATCCCAAACGAGGCAAGTGACAAGACCAAGTGCGAACATGGTCACGAAGGAGGCACCGTACCTAGATCTCAGATCAGCAGGTGAATGTTTAAAAGCAAGAGGACAATCTTACCAGTACCAAGGGGCTTCTTTGTATTTCATCATCATGCGCTGATGAACATCAGCTCCTTCTCCCCGAGCCGCTTTCCACTTTGCCCAAATCTCTTGGCCATCGTAGAGTGCTGTGTGGACCACGACGGCAATGATTGTTGCGAACGAGAGACCATATGCGAGAGCGAAAGTTGTTGATAGGAAGATCGGCGAGTATTCGCGATATAGTTGAGGGTCCTGGAGATATTATTAGCATTCATCACGAAGATCATCAGTCATATGGGTAAGGGCCAAGACATACAAGTGTGTATTCTGGGGTTAGAATCCTTGAGACATTGTACTTGGAACCAGTATTGTCAAAGTTTCCACCAGTTGACATTGGGAGATACTCGGAATAGAATGACCCGGTGTAGTGGATACCGAGAGAGGTAATGATCGTGAAGATGAGAACACCGATCATGGTATTGGCAATGGCATGGAAAGGAAATATGAGAGGACTTGTCAAGAAAGCTGTGACAATAGTCCAGTCGAATGTAATCGGTATCAAAGCAAGCCCAGTTTGGCCCCCAAATAGTTGATTGACGACGACATTATTGGGAGCAGCCCAGCAGACGAAAGTAAAGGCACTCAGGAAGGGAGCGATCCAAAGTGGGAACCATTCCCAAACGAAGATACAGACAAGTACAATGAGGAAGTACTTGTATCTTCCTATTTTCCAGGAGCCTGACTTGAGTGCGTCTGGAGTCTTTCGGGTGTGGATGGTTTCGAACATAGTGGTGATAATGAGATTGGAGGGCCAGATCATGGCAGCTGGCTCGACAAGCCACTTCCTGGTAAGACCTGCGAGACCGAGACCGAGCATCTGGCAAGTGATGGTCAACAGAAGTTGATAGCCCCATCCAAACTTCTGTCCGTAGAAGACCTCTTGCGCCAAGAGCACATCGGTTGAGTAAGCAGTCGTGCCTCCGAAGGACGCATTGGCCATAATCACAATGATTGTATGCTCTTTAGCATTGAATGGGCCTGAGTTGAGCGACCACGTCTTTCCGAATGTTTTGAACTTCTTGGTCGGCATGACTGGAGGCCGAGATCAGTTTCTTATCATCATCTTGTCACGAAAGATGAGGAGCTTACCATAAGTCCATGCAACACCGAATGGATAGGATAGCAGCAAAGTCACCACTGGCGTAAGATAGATAGATGGGTTGCGAAGAGAGAAGAGCATATTGACACCGCTCCCGATTGTGCACCACATCATGCCAATAACCCAGGCGCGGACAGTATTCGCTGGCACATCTTCGTCGTAATTCCTGACTGCAGCACGAACTTCGGGATACGGAGAGTCTTCTTCGAGCAAAGTATGCTCCAGGACAGCTTTCTTCTCCAAATCTCCGGTCTGATAAGCTTGGTCGATGGCTTCGACAGCCTCTCGCGGAAGGTTAGGGTCCCATTTGGCGGAGACTTTCAAGGCTTTGATATCTCTCTGGATGATATCCGCGTTCGGAATGCTGTATGCCATTGTTAGTTGCCAAGTTCATTGTAACAAGGAGGATGTAGTACCCTTCAGCACCAGGAGACCCGGCATCGGGCTCCACAGCAGAAGACACACCAGCATCTTTCTCTTTTCTCCAAGGACGGACCATCTTGGTGAAGTCTTTGAGATCTAGAAGGACTGACTTGATTATTTTAAGAAGTAGGAGCAAAAAGGCAAATGTCAGTTGGGTATCACAGCACTACTTATATTGCTCGGCGATGAGCGTCGTGTTTACCCCCTCAAGCCGATTTATGAACAGGCTCGCCGATAGATCGTCAGACTAGCTGAATACTATGACCTTCCCATTTGAGATGACAAGGATGCAACAACCCCTCCACGACGATGAGCTGATCGGTGTGAGGGCTTTCGGATAGGACAGGTGTGACACTCGAACTTAGCTGTGATGCGTTATCTTGCATTGGAGTGGATACTTCGGAAGGAAAGTACAGGAGAAGCTTCTGTCTGGGACACAGAACCCTACCTCGGCCAAATACTACCTGTGCATGCTTCCAGATACGACCAGAGAAATTGTTCCAACGTATTAGGGCGGTCTAATCAGGGAGGGATTGAACGTGGGCTTGTGGCTTGCCGCTGAGCAGTCTACCCTTGATTGCGTGCAGGCACGAATATCATTGATGGAAGATGAGGAGTATCAGAGGCTTCATCGTGCAACTGCTTTCCCAGGTGTCTTGGAGTTTCCTGACAGTGGAATACCCAGGGTGTTTAGTTTGGGAAGCGAGGCTTGGGACTCGCAGTCAAGCTTTCGTGCCGAGGATTCTTGCAGGGTTTCCCGGCTGCCCGCATCTAAACTCCAGGCTATCGTACAGCGGCAGGAGTGATTTGCCGGACAGCCAACCAAAATGAAAACCCATCGGATAAGAAAGTCGAACTACATCCAGGCTTGCTGGGGTTGCAATTCACTGCTTGTGGAAATACGAAACTTCGAACACCAGCGGAAGCTCTTGAAATTGTGCAACCTCGAGCCACTTCTACTGCCCATGATTTGAAATATTGGAAATATATCTTTTTGGGGAATTGGTATCCCGCACAGTTCGATTGTGCGCTACCAGTTCGTGGTGAGAACATAGTATGCATGTATTCGGGTAAGTGATTGGGTTGAGCTGGTGACTGAATACGGCAAAGATTGCTACGAAGCCGCCATGGGTAACGACAAACCGAGCCTCGAGCAGGGGTGACGAGTCGTGATGATGTCGATGAAGGTTCAGAGACGGCGATCTTGAATGGCCTTCAACATCTCTGAGAGGTTGCGATGGAGATATGAGTGCGCCACACAGCTGAATTAGGGAGGTGGTATTGACATGGCTGTTGACTTTCGGGCTTCGCTACAGGGAAGTATCTCAACCAGCTTCTTCCTGTGACCCGCATTCTTGGTCAATAGATATACCCCGCTGAGCGTTCTAGCTTGTTTCCAGAAGGCTCAATTCAGAACCCGCTCTTCTAAGATATTCTCTGGTCGGATGATACACCCGTGAGTAGCATTGATTACACCAGACCCTCATCGGCTCAGACGCTGCTTACAGTGGCGGCCGCGAACAGATGAGCCCTTCTGGAGTATCGCGATTCGAGATAGCGAAGCCTTGCTGGTCTGTTGATCATGGGAAGACTCTGTTCGTGACATCCCAGCCCGACTAGGGATGTGCTTAAGTAGCGGAGTCCATCAATTGCCGCTATCAAGCGCCACCTCCACCTCCTGAAGCATCAATCCATCCCATTCTTTATAACAGTCTTCAGCTTCCCACAATAAGCTGGCTGATCGGCTTGCTGTAGCACCATTCCATGACTCGGTCGAAGACCAGTACCAGAGGCGATCAAGAGTAGCTGCGTGGAACCGAGGTGGTGTGAACAATCGATCGATTCTTCAGAGGCGTGCAGATTGATGCAAACGCCGGACACCACCATGTCTGCTAAGCTTTCCCGAATGCCGCAAATAAGCTTTCGCACTCAACGCCACAGAGGATACCAAGGACAGCCAAGCAAGTACTCCGTAGTGGAGAACAGTAGGAAGATCAGCATTGGCCTTCAAAATTATTTGGAAAAGAAAACCAACAACTTGAAGCTGTCAACATTGCCGGCGCGGGAGAAGTTATCGCTAGACCTCCTTCCTGATGAGGCAGCTCGCAACGGACAGTGCGTCCGGATGTAGACATCCTACCTTTCCCCTCCTTCCAAAGGACCATTCGCGCTGGCAAATTATCCAAAGTCCACTGGGCAGCACCGTAAAAGGCGTATTGCTGAGTTCAAGGAGCTAATTGTAACTGGCCAGCGTGGCCGGGTACTGCGGCTTGACAATGCGAAGAGTACCTCAGTGCGGCAGAAGCAGCACTGAAACCAGAAGGAGATGCGCAAAAGGGACATCATCTCGTCGCAAGATTATAGGGGTTCTCTTGAGCTTCGAAAGTGGCATGCGTCATCGAGAACGAATTTCAAAAGAACAATTGATCCTCTTCTCAATTGGAGCCGCTTTCAAAATCGAAGGAAACGGAGCGTAATTGGACCAAACAACAAATAACAGCATACACGAGAAAACAGAAGATTGTACAGGCAACCAAAACATAACGATACGAGTAGGGATTGTCACTGGAAAGGGCTCTTCCAGTAGTTATACACCTACAAAAAAGGAGGCCGGCGTGAGTCGATATCACTCTTCCCGAAGCCACGCCAGAGCAAGCGAAAATCGCCAAGATTGTACTTTCTTACGTGAAGAGGTTCTTAAGCTCACACAGTCCCCTCTGTAACTATACAAGTCTTGAAAAGTAAGACCTAACGGCATGGCTTTCCTCCGTCTGACATGTAAGCATACCAAAGCTTGATGAGGAAGATCCGGCGTAGGTCAGGTGATTTTCGCGTGCCTGTTCGACGCGCTCTTTTGTGACGCGTCATCTTTGTCCTTCACAACTCTAAATACTCCTCTTTGGTCAAACACTTGGAAGCTCCAGCGTACAGCCAACCTGAGCTGCCAATGTGATCGTCAAACTCATTTGCGACAATTCTGAGGTTTTGAAACGTTTCCAGTTTGGTGGACTAGGATCTGCCTTCAGATTCGCAAAGTACTTATTCGGGCAAGGCTCACTTCCGCATGCGGACTCAGTTTGAGACAAAGGAATTGTATAAATAATCCATCAATGTTGCTTTCCATATTGCTTTTCTACTAAAGCTGTGTATCGTACGGGATGACAATCAGAATGAGCGTGGCTCAAAATTTGCCCTTCAGATCTCAAAATCTCAGGGTTGGCCCACAAGCCCCGAACACACAACTGTGTATTAACAAACAATGGGTCGAGGTTAGTTGCTCTTTCATGGCCACTTCAGATGCCGTTAACGTTATTTGTCACAGTCCGCCAGCAATCAATGGCCTATATGGACCGAATCCCACTTGATATTTCTTGTTCAGCGATTTGGACTCTGCTCCCTGTCTCAGGAGAATATCAACCACCTCTCAATCGATACAATCCTCCAGGCCACAGCAATCTATTTCGACAAAATTGGATGGAACAGCAATCACGAAGAGAGGCTCTGGGAGAAGCTCAATCTAAAGGTTGGACACTTACATGCTGGATTGACAGGACAGCGAGATCAAGCGATGGTAGACCACCACTGCAAGACAAGGCTATACTTCCATACCATGCATAAGAAAAATTCGTCAAGTTTTGTGTCCAACAAATATTTCACCCCGCTGTCATCGCCATACAGACCACAGACAATTCCTACGCCAACACCAGCATCAGAATTCCAGCCTGCTGCGTGTCGTCAGAGTACTGGACATACTGCCTCGCAGTACGTGCCTGACGTCAAGACACATTCTGGAGAGCAGGCCGCCAATGCATTGTGGATGTCGATGAGTGGTAACGAGCAAGCCAGTTTCATGTACTCACAGCTACAGACTGCGAAAAGCTTCACCACTCTGGTCGCGATTGTGGATCGTCGGTGTAAGTATATTCAGGCTTCGAGGGCGAGGCGAACTGGTCATATTCCTCCGACCAATACCCAGCATCCGCAGGAACTAAATACCACAATTCTGATCACAGATACCAATACCGATGCAAATAAAAATACAAATACGCTGCGCCTAGAGACAAATCTATCTCCATCCGCAACGATAAATCATAAAGCTCAGCTGTCAGCTAGCTCTACTGGAGGATCATCAAGATCCCCAGATATCATATTCGATGGTCTCCCATCGCCGATAATAATACGCGAAGATGGGCATAATTCTAGCCCATATTCTGCAAACCGTTCGGATAAAGATAAAGTACTGTTAGAGACCAAGGACGAAGAAGTCCAAGAGATAAATGAGGATGAGTTTACAGAGGTTGCCAGACGTCGAGGGTCGAATAAGTCCCCTACTCCTTCCAAGCCTCTTGATGTCAAGTCGATAATTGATAATTGTATCCGAAACTTGGAGCTGAAGAGGAAGAGAGAAGAGCATACACGAGAGAAAGCAGAGCAGGAAGAAGAGCTAGAGGAGGATGAAGTGGACATGATACAGACTGTCGGAGAGGAAGATTTCGAAGAAAGGAGGAAGAGATGCAAAATACGGTAGTAATATGAGTTTTGCAGAATAATGATCACTGGTCTTCTGAATATTCTCCTGCATCTCGACTTTGGTTGTACAGAGAATATCTGATACGACTCAAAACTTTGGGATAGATCCCGAAACGTCCAAAATAGACGAAGGATTTCAAAAGTGGAAACAACTCCGGCTCTCGAGCCTCCGGGGAAGGCGGGCAGGACCCCTGAGCCCTGATATCCAACGCGTCCACCAATCTCGTGACTTGGCGTTTGCTGCAATCAAATCTCAGCTAGCGTGTTTATGCATCCTGCCATCCCAACATCTTTGAACATGCTCAAAGCTATTTTTCGGCTTCATCTCAGTATTTTTCAATTGCACTCCTTCCAGATATTGATTGCTAGTTGTGATGATCCAAATAACTCATCATGAATCCACCTGTGGTTCCTCCTGGCCCACTGCCGGGATATAACTTCTATCGCGACCAGGACAACTCCTATAAATGTCCTGTACACGGTTGCAAGCAGTCGTTTGGAGCTCCGGAGTCTTTACAGTCTGTTAATTGAGCTTACCATAAGTCGCATTGCCATTGCTAAACAGAAATCAGATACCACATCAGCCAGAGTCATACTTTCCAGCAGAACCCAAATGGAGGGATCTATGCCAATGCAGTGCCTTCTGTGGCCAACAGTGTGAACCAGGCGAGAGGACCTCCCACGCCGAATGTTCCTCCAACTGGTATACAAAATGTTTCGCAGCCTCAGAGAAATATTCAGACCTCACCAAGAAGCACTGTTCAGAATGTGTCACAGCCGCTGCATATACGTCCTTCTCCACGAAACACCCCGCCGAACAATAGACAGATGCTGCCACCAACAAATACGCCTACGTTGATCTCAGAGGCAGAAGCCCAAATACAGAACAAGCGTCCTGGCTGGGTAGAGGCAAGTTGACACTCTGCAGGACATCGAACGCACTAACTTCTGGCAAAGCAGACTACCCTCTGGCCCGAAAAGATCGAAGTATTTCTCAAAGAACTCGCCCACACACACTCGTTGTACGCAAACCCGACAAGTAAAGAAGATCATGCAAAGCTCTGCGCCATCTTCGACGAATTCTACGACAAGACCGACTTCCGAACTTGGAAACCACCGAAACACGACGAAAGACTATGGCAGCTATTCAGAGCGAAGCTCGATCAGATACAAACGGAAATGTTGGAACGAGGGGAAGTAACCAAGCGGAGCGATGGAACTATCCAGCGCGCGGTAATCCCTCCCACGAAAGTCCCAACAGCCAACAATCCACCTGACTTGTTGGCAACTCCGCCAGCAACGCCAGTGCTAGGAAACGACAAACACAGCGAAGGAATAGATTTGTGGAATGCGCTGGATGTCGATGCTCAAGCAGCGCTGTTCCGGCATCAACTTCGAAATGCGAAGAATCGCAAGGGATTAATGCTGGAATGGAATGAATACTGTGTTGAAGTAAGGGAGAAGAGAGATCGGACTAAACCACGCGAGACCAAATCGACGACTCCATCCGTGCGATCTTCTGGCTCGAAAACTCCACCGGCGCCGCCCGCAAACTCTGCTCCTGTAGCTCTGGAGACGATCGATGTCAAGCAGATCATTGCAAATAAGACACGGGAATTGGCATTGAAGAGGGACAGGGAGAAGCAACAAGCTTCTGAAGAACGGGCAGCGAAGAGGTTGAAAGATGATCCTGCTTGATCGAGACTTACGGTCGTTTACGCGAGAACGCTACTTCGTAAGCCTAGCTCCTTGGACGGAACTTGATCTTTAGCACAACTCGGAACCCCGAATTGTACGAGATCCTTGGCGGTATGCGCAAGTCAACAATCGATGTTTTGCGAAAGCCTGGACTTTACGAACATAATACGCTACCTTATCGCCTAGAGTTTGGCGATCGGTATGATTTGTCAAGGACCAGCACTGGACGAGGTCAATACCACTTACACGATCACTGGCTTCACGGAACACCATGTTGACCCAGGGGCACAGCAAAAGTATTTGGAAGAATACAGAGTAGATGTGATGGACATCAGCTCAGCATGATGGGCAGGTCAGTTTCTGACACTCTGTGCCTAGTCTTGAAGATAAATAGAGATCATGGCGTCGCATGCGACCAGTATTGACGCTACAAAAGAAGACCCCAACTCGTTCTCTTAGCATCTGAACAAGATCCAGCTCAAACGAAGAGATGTCTTCTAATCTAGACTCAACTCTGAAACCCCGTCATGTCCATTTCCTAGGAAGTCTACCTCTCGCTTCAAGCGAAGATGTCTTCCAACGTCTCACCACAACATTTCCCACCCAGCTCCAAAGGATCCCAGATGGTGAAACAGGAACACGAAAAGGCTTCGTCATGTGGCAGAAAGACATCTTCGAAGGCTCAAATATCCGCATCAAAAGCCACACACCCGCAGACAACGAACCACGCGTCCCAACCATCTCAACACCTACAGCCAATCTAGCACCCACATACGATGATTTCGCTTTGGAGTCCTACAAGGCCTTCTGCCAGCTGCGAGACGAGGGTGTCATCTCTCGCGGTATCCGCTTCCAAGTCTCTCTCCCTACACCTGCAAACGTAATCTGCTGCGTCGTTCACCCCGAAGATCAAGTCCGCGCCGAACCTCTCTACGAAGCAGCCCTCCTGTCCTGTCTCCGCCGCATCCAAGATTCCATTCCAGCTGGAGATCTAGCCATCCAGTGGGACATGGCCGTTGAGTTTGCACTCCTTGAATTCGCGAAGCTGGATCCCCAGCCGGAATCGAAACCTTTCTATCTCACCAACCCTTGGTTCTCGCCATTGAAAGAAGGATTGGTTGAAAGGATCGCTAGGTTAGCGAGATATGTTGATAGTAGTGTGGAGATGGGGCTTCATCTCTGTTATGGCGATGCTAGACATCAGCATTTTATTCAGCCGAGAGATACGTCTCTGCTTGTTGAGATGGCGAATAAAATTTCAGGTGCTGTGGAGAGGGATATAAATTGGCTGCATATGCCTGTGCCTATTGATCGGACGGATGAAGCGTATTTCGCGCCGTTGAGGCAGTTGAAGATGAAAGGGGAGACGGAGTTGTTTTTGGGGTTGGTACATGCTGATGGGGCTGAGAAGACGGAGGAGAGGATTCGTGTGGCACGGAAGTTTGTGAGTGGTTTTGGAATTGCAACTGAGTGTGGTATGGGAAGGACGGGAGATGAGGAGTTTGAGAAGAAAATGGATGTTTTGGCTGCGGTCACTGGGCCTTAGCGTTCGATCATCCCGGGGCTCAACACTTACGATAGACCAAATAGACCGTTTACTGGAAGGCCTAATGTCAACAAATCTTCGGAAACAATGGAACCTACGCCTTTTTCTTCTTGGTCAAGAGCACAGAAAGACCAATGTTCACACACAGAATGATGTCGTCAAAGTAAGCGAGCCTTTGCCAGTATGTTTCTCGAGTCGTGATACTATAAAAGTTTGGCAAGTATCAATATGTCTGTCCTCCAACTTCCAGAAGAAAGATGATCAAAGGACCAAGATACGCTCAGAAGCAATATTGGAAGGCGACAAATATAGATTGATCAATGATGAAAAGCAATCAGCAGAGAACCAATTACGAAAACAACATCGCAATTGGAACCAAACACGATCTTCCAATTTAACACAAAAAGACGATACAGACAATCATATCGCGATTACTTCTTCGAAATAGTACGACTAAACTCGGCACTCACACTCAAGAGATCCTAGAGATGAGAGGATTGGCAGAAGGGATGGCACTCGTCACAACAGCTTCATCTCATTATTCTTTTGACCAAGGTAGCCGGGCGTTGTTTATCTGGTTCCCCAAGCCCAGCCCAAGGAGCAACGACCAAGATCTTCCACCAATAGGAGAGTCGTCAAAGTTCCTCCGCCTCGCTTGTAGTGGGGGAGAACAGAATGGCGGCTCGCTAAAGTTAGGGGTTCATGCCCCTCGTCGAGAACAAACAGCCTGAAGAGAGCTTCAAAGCTACAAATTCACTCTACCACGTCAAGGTTCCGATGCAGAAAATCACTTCGGGTAAACTGATTATCTGTTCTACCATAAATGGTAATGACCCGAGCGGAAATGAGGCTGGGCACTTTACAGCCAGTACAGAGCCAGGACAGTAACAGAAAACCACCCCACCTCTAGCTCCCAAGGCCTTTCCCAGCAGCCCCAGAATCAGCACGCCCAGCCCCCATACTTGGCGCCGGAAGATTGCAGCAGCGCTGCGACGATGCGACCCCTCTATTTCCCCGTCAGAGGCCGGGTTGGCTGGTTCAACGATATTTCATCACATCATATGAATAGACGACGTGCCCACTTGACTTCTCTCTTTTTCTCTTAAACCATACACCACTCTTTCCCCTCTCCCAATTGCTCTTTGCCCAAGTAGCATAAGATACCATAACCACTTCTATAAACACAGTCAATTGAGTAGAGCTACGAGCTCGCAAAATCGCAATCATGGCAGCTCCAGAATCCAAGCCCCTCAACGTCCTGATGGTCGGAACGGGAGAGTACACGACTGGCTTCGTAGGCGGCGGTGCCTCTGGATCAGATAAGAAAGTCGGTGTCGTGGGCTTGACTATGTTCGATTTGAGACGTAGAGGGAAAGTAGGGAAATTGTCGATGGTTGGAACATCTGGAGGAAAATACCCCGCTATCCGTATGTTCCCCTCCAACCCTCCCAATTCCAAATCCCCTCTCAATTACAGAATCAAGAGGGCAACACAAATAAACATGGAAGAAACTGAAGCTGATCCGATCAACAGGCGAACATCTCACAAAGAACATCACCAACTTCTACAACGGCCTCGACACCTCCTTCGAATCCTACCCCGCCGACGGCCAAACCGACCCCTCCGCCTACAAAACCGCCATCGACGCCCTCTCCCCCGGCGACGCCATCACAATCTTCACCCCCGACACAACACACTACCCCATAGCCCTCTACGCCATCGAGCGCAAGATCCACGTCCTCATCACCAAACCCGCGGTCAAAACCCTCGAGCACCACCAAGCTCTCCTCGCCGCAGCAAAGAAACACGGCGTCTTCGTCTACATCGAGCACCACAAGCGTTACGACCCAGCCTACGCAGACGCCCGCTTCAAGGCCCAAAGCTTGGGAGACTTCAACTATTTCTACTCCTACATGAGCCAGCCCAAATCGCAACTCGAGACATTCAAAGCCTGGGCCGGAGTCGACTCCGACATCTCGTACTACCTCAACAGCCACCACATCGACATCTGCGAATCCATGGTCCAGCAACGCGGGTACACGCCCGTCAAAGTCTCCGCGTCGGCCTCCAAAGGCGTAGCTGTCAATCTAGGCTGCGATCCTGCGACTGAAGATACGATTTCGCTGCTCGTGCATTGGGTCTTGAAATCTGACCCGAGTAAGCGCGCGACGGCTGTGTATACGGCGTCTTGGACGGCGCCGCAAAAGGCGGGTGTGCACTCGAACCAGTATTTCCACTATATGGGTGCGAACGGCGAGATTAGGATCGATCAGGCGAAGAGGGGGTATGATGTCGCGGATGACAGTATGGGGCAGCTGATGTGGTATAATCCGTTTTATATGCGGTATGCGCCTGATGAGGAGGGGAACTTTGCTGGGCAGGGAGGGTATGGCTATGTTAGTTTTGAGAAGTTTGTCGATGGGTGTGTGAAGGTTAATAGGGATGGGGTCGGGGCGGTGGAGGAGTTGGATAAGAGGGGACTGCCGACGTTGAGGAATACGGTGGCGACGACGGCGATTTTGGAGGCGGGGAGGAGGGCGTTGGATGAGGGGAGGG